>PVKP010005592.1:0-61813 GCA_004027715.1 Plecturocebus donacophilus | reverse complement strand
GTTATTACTTCTAAGAATGAAGCAGTTAAAGTACCCCCATTTCTGATTATCTTATCATTGCTTGGATTTACAATCAAAGATCTAACAACTCAACGAGAAGGAAGATTTTTCACATCTCCTATGATAATGTTGGGCTATGTGTTCATGAGATTAAAAAAAAATGACTTCGTTTTATCTATTTTTTTTTCTCACTGAACTGTCCTTGTTTAGGGATTGTCATAGAAAATTTAAGGTTACTAGAGTGACATTTATTTTCTGAAACCTGTAAATGAAATGAAGTTGTTAAAGAAGGAGTCAGATTCTTAGTGCTGACATTCCCAGATTTACAATTCACTCTTTCATCACAGAGTGACAAGCAAGCCTTGCTCACCCTCCTATATTAACTTTCAAAAACGGGACTGTCAACTCTATTTACCAACCCTGTCATTTCTTAGCATAATTATAGCCTACATCCTGAATAGAAAGTTGTTCTTAACCTATGCATAAAACACAACGAAAAGAGTATTACTTCTCCTCCCTTTCTCCACCCATCTGGTAGCCAGCAGGGATTTACATTGTTACTTCATATATTATAATTGTGTAATTTTTTCATAAAATACCTTAGCTCAAGTGATTCCATTTAAATAATGTTTGATGTGCAATGTAATACTTCTAAATGGCTTATGAGCTCTTTAACAGACAAGCCTTATAATGTACTTAGTGATTTTTATTAATAGAATCCTATATATTCAAACACTCAGGGGCAAGTCATTTCTTCCGTGATTGCAACTAATTTCATAAATTTAAATGATGACACAATGTGGGAAGGAACACAAACATACGGCTCAACAAGAGAAACTGTTAAGAGATGAAACTAGAACTAAATGTGGTCAAGACTAATTTACTCAAGCCATTCACAAAATTAATTACATTTAAGAATGATAAGACTAAAATTTTTTTTTATACAGTTATTTTATACAGTTAGCATGGTTTTCATTTTCTAAGTGGAATAATACCATAGAAATTAAAAAAATACTACCAAACTTTAAATACTTATATTAAAAATAAAAAGTAATAATTCACTTTATAGTGAATAATCCAGGTTAAAGGTTTCGCTTTGATGTAATTTGCTTGGGTGAAATACATTCATTTGGATAAAGAATTTGATTTATTTGTTTTCTCTTGGATATTCTAGTAATTCAGACAAAATAATTAAGTCATCTCAGTTTGAGCTAAACAAACAGCTGTAAAATGTCCTCATCTTTAGTTTCTTCCTAGGATCCTCAAATATTCTAGGAATAATTTTCCAAACCAATGGAAGCACTACTGTAAATAAAGCAATTCACTCTTTAAAACTTTGGTAAGCTTCCATCGTCACTCTGACTCCGGGACATCCCCTTTTGAGATCTGCCACCTCACCCCCTACAACAAATGCCACATTTTAATGAGTCTATCTCTTTGATCACTAGACTTTCCTGAAAGAAGCTAATGCCAATAGGCCTTAGGTTATGAGCAAGATGATTCAACTTGATTTTAAAGCAAAGAACTATGCATTGTTTCTGCAAAGACCCATCTGTTAAAGCCTAGTTACGCTATAGGTGCCATGTCTATACTCAGCCCATTAAAAGGAGCAGCTCTGTGGCTGTCTCCTAAGATAATAAGATATTGGACAATGGTATGTGCTGTTGCTCTATCTGCTGACACCCTGGCAAAACTGTTGTCTTCTCCTGACCTGATGAGGCTCACCCAAGATGCATAGGGCCCCTGGGCTGCTGGAAACACACACCACCATCAATCCATCTTGCTAGGAGCTGAGAACTATAATTTTCTGTCTCCCTAGGAAGTAGGTCCTCCGTTGTCTAACTCTGAGTTTAGGGAGAATGGAGGGAGCATTAAAGTTTGTTTTTCATTTTACTCATACGTACTCAGTAAATATCTGAGCTCTCTGCAGATTGATTGGTTAGAGGAAAATAACCCGCTTCGAGCTTCACGTCTGAAACTAAAAAGTTAGTTGTTAACAAAACTAAACCAGGCTGACTTTTATTCTGTGATAAAATCTCTATGTATCACGTTTGAAAAATATTTTACTCTTAACGGAGCAAACGTGATCTTGAAAACAGCAGAAATGCTCTTCCCGCCATCCAGGCTCCTGGGGAGGCCTGCTGGGAACCGGGTTCTAAAAGGGGCTGTGTCGGGAAGGCTGGGGTCCAAGGCTGTTTTTGCCGACTGCAAGCGAGGTCTCCAGCACCAAAGGGCGCTCACAGCTCTTCTTAAAATCGAAGGTGTTTACGCCCACCATCAAACAGAATTCTATTTGGGCAAGAGATGCGCTTATGTATACAAAGCAACGAACAACACTGTGACTCCTGGCGGCAAACCAAACAAAGCCGGAGTAATCTGGGGAAAGGTAACTCGGGCACGGAAACAGTGGCATCGTTCACGCCAAATTCCGAAGCCACATTCCTGCCACGGCTGTTGGACACAGAATCCGAGTGAGGCTGTGCCCTCCAAGAATTTAAACTAATGAAAAGTCAATAAATAAATGTGGATTTGTGCCCTTGTATTTTTGTTAAGTGTATTAAAAAAACTTACTACCTAAAAAATAAATACATAAATAAATAGAATGGTGAATTTTTAAAAGATGGCTTGTGATATTCTTAGGAATTAAAAACAAAAATATAAACATAAAAGGCCCAAACGTGCAGCTCTTTAATACTTAAGAACTTCTTGGGGAAAAGCTTATCCTGGAAGCAGCATTCCAAAACCTCTACTAGCAACACTTAAATAAATCATTTTAAAAGATGTCCTGCATTAAATATTGCCCAGATGGTGACACTGGCAGATTTTTTCAGGAAAACTAGGGGTTTCGTCTTGCAATGTCATCTTCCATGGTTGAGGATGCACTCTAAGCCTTCTTGGTCTCTTCTAACAGGTTTCTCATAATTATTAGGGGCATTAAAAAACAGCAAAGATTTTTATAAAATACTAGGATTTCTCTTTTGGAGGAAAAGAGAAAATGAGTTACAGTTGTCAGATGTAAAGCCATGAAGTATATATGATTATAAAGTTTTTTTAAAAGACAATACTACATTAGTTAATAAACATATACCCAATTGGTAGTATTTACAAAAATATAAAAATTTATCTTTTATATCAATGCATATATATTACTTTGCCTGAAACAACTTTCTCTCTTTAAAAATAAGTGGCAACATTAACTTCTAAAGATTTAACATGATGCCAACAAAAATTTTAGGAGAATCATTTTAGCTTTTACTTATTACAGTAAAAGTATTTTAGGGGAATCTCCTAGATAATTCATTAATAGCAATAATATATTTAGAGCATAGCATCCTGGCTAACACAGTGAAACCCCGTCTTTACCAAAATTACAAAAAAAATTAGCTGGGCATGGTGGCGCACACCTGTAGTCCCAGCTACTCAGGAGGCTGAGGCAGGAAAATCACTTAAACCCAGGAGGTGGAGGTTGCCGTGAGCCAAGATCACGCCACTGCACTCCAGCCTACGCAACAGAGTGAGACTCCATCTCAAACAAACAAACAAAAAATCATATTTGAATATTCAAGGCTGTCAAATGTTTAGAGGTTGAAAAATATGTTAGCAACTATTTTCCAGAAAATTTTTACATTGTTTTGGATCTGTCTTAGACTTGTTTTTGTTTGATGATTATTTTATTGTTTATATTATTTTAGCCTCAGTATTATTTTAATAGAGTCAAACTAAGGAAAAATAATTTTCCTCCTATGTTTATATATCTTAATTACAAATCTTACTTTAAATATAATTTAAAGGTGATGGTGAAAGGGTAAAACATCTTAGGAAGAATAAGTTGGTTTTCTTTGGAGATCGATTGTACAGCACGGTGAATATAGTTAGTTAATAATGGTGTATTGCACACTTCAAAATTTCTAAGAGAGTACATTTCAAATGTTCTAATCACAGAAAATTATAAGTATTTGTGGTGATATTAGCTTTAATTATTTCACATTATATTAGTGAATCATAACTAATCCATATCCCATAAATATATAGAACTATGGTCAATTTATGATGAAATATTAATATGCTATTTAAAAGTATTTAAAACATACATTTACCTTTTACTTGAAATAACTTATTTAGAAATCTTTATATTATATGAGTTATAATCAGGAAAATTGGTCCAAGGCCTGGAATCAAATCCAGAAAAAATAAGACCCAAATGTATTCAAATAGAATATAATTCAAGCACTTTTAACAAAAACAGAAGTAAAAATGTTTAGGATAAAAACAAGGATCATCCACCTATTTTTATTTATTTATTTATAAAAGTTATATATAATAGATGTACATATGTATAAAGTACTTATGGTATTCTGATACATTTATATAATGTTTAATGATGAAATCACAGTACTTGGGATATCCATCACCTCAAACATTTTCTTTTTATGCTGCAAATACTTGAATTATTCTTTTCTAGCTGTTTTGAAATACATAATAGACTACTGCTTACCATAGTCACCCTACAGATACGTATTGAATATTAGTCTTATATTCTTCTATTGGACTGTAATTTTATGCCCAATAAACAAACTCCCTTCACCTCTCCACCCGAATTCCTTCGAGCTTCTGGTAACCACCAATCTACTTTCTATCTTCATGAGAAAAATCATTCATTTTTTACATTGCTTCTTCACGTTTACCATTCTTACTCAATTAACCAATACTTCAGGTAGTATTTATTTACCATATGTCCTCCTAAACTCTAATCTAGACCCTGTTGCTTGGGGTAATTTAGGAAATTAAGTAATCAGGAAAATACAAATTAAAAGTTAGATTACATTTTTGGTTAAATTGACTAGATTTTTAAAGTTAGTGTTAGTGAAAATGTGGAGAAATAGATAATTTTAACAAAATTTTCTGAAATTAATTTGACCATATCTGTTAATATTATAAATTGGTAGGTCATTTGGTCCAACAACACTTTTTATTAAACTTCATGTTTTCTGAAAAAATAAATTCCTCAAGTAATAGAGTTTGCTGATGTTCATTAAATTAGGTATAACTTGTTTACATAGCAAAACAAAAAAGGAAATAATTCTATTTAAATAATTCAAAATGGAGTCACATTATGAATAATTTTTGCTTTTATGTGTTTTTTAAGATTTAAAATATCAAAAGTAGTATTTCATCGATGTATGAGTCATTATGATAAGTAAGTAAACTAAGAACAGGTCTTTCTGTATAAATTATACAGGTCTACCTCATACACATCTGCCTAGTACTTCACAGTGGAGATATGCCTTAGTTTGTTCACTCTTCCTGCTCTTATGAACATCTTGATTATTTTCCATGTTCTAAGTTAACTTATTGCACTGAAGAGGTATAGTGCAAATGGATAATAAAAAATTGAAATCATGACTTCAGTGGTAATCAAACAAAAGCAAATCAAAGTAACAAAACATGATTTTTAAAAATTTGTTGAATTGGTAAAGATTTTCAATATGACAATCATCAATCCTGGATAGTATATAGTTGAGTAATCATCTATATGACAAATGAGTGTAATCTGTCTAGGAAATATTTAGGCAGTGTGTATCACAAATATCAAAAGATTTTTTTTCTTTTTTTTTTTTTTTGAGACAGAGTCTCACTCTGTCGCCCAGGCTGGAGTGCAGTGGTGGTGTGATCTCAGCTCACTGTGACCTCCGCCTCCTGGGTTCAAGTGATTCTCCTGCCTCAGCCTCCCAAGTAGCTGGGATTACAGGCGCATGTCAACTCATCTGGCTAATTTTTTGTACTTTTAATAGAGATGGGGTTTTGCCACGTTGGCCAGGCTGGTCTCGAACTCTTGCTGCGTGATCCTCTCACCTTATCCTCTCAAAGTGCTGGGATTACAGGCTTGAGCCAGTGACCAACCTAAAAGTTTCTTTTTTTCTACTCAGTAATTGCATATCAAGAATTCTATAGCACAGAAGTAATAAAAATACAAATAAAAACATCTATCTGTCTATTCATCTATCTGTCATTGATTATAGAAGCTTAAATATCCAAAAATAAGGAAGTTCTTAAATAATAAAAAAATTTATTCAATGGATTATTAAGCAGATTAAGTATCATGATCAGCAGGAATCATCACTAAAATGAGGAAATACTCAAATATAATTTTAAGAGTAAACTGGATGCATAACTCTATACATATGATATATATATTTTTTGGAGAATAAAACTGTCCTAAATGGACTACAGTAGTTTTTTAAGTGGATATTTCTGAGAGGAATAAAAGAATGACTTTTTATGTTCTTCTTTGTACTTGAACCTATTTTCTAAATTTTCTACTATGAACATTTACTACTTTTAAAGTAGTAACTAAAAAGAAGAAAGAAAATGCATCCTTATCTACAAAATTCAACATGCTTCTGCACTTCGTCTATTAAGTAAAATTGGCCAGGTTCATGGTAAAGCCCTTGTAACCTGATTTTATCTTATCACCCCAAGCTTATTGCTAATGATTACCCAACTCTAATGCTCAACTCCATCCCAGATGGTTACTAGGCATGTCATGGTTCACCCAAACTCCACTCATATTCTTCCACTCAGGGCTAGAACTTTCTTTCCTAGGATTTCTGATGATGATTTTTGGTTGTAACTATTTCAAGCCAACTTCGGATGTTCCTAATGTTCTAAGCAAAGCCTGGGAATGTGACAAAATCATTTTACACTCTAACTCCAATAAATTAACCACAGTAATTCAGAAGAATGCCCCTCTGACATAAAGAATCCCATCAGTATTTAAGTGAACAAAAATAATCATTACCATGATCATAACAACACTAACATTTATTGAGAGCTTTCTGTTTAGAAAGAGACTCTGTGACAAGTGCTTCACACTATCTTCATGTCATTTAATGCTCAGAACAGCCCCCCATTTCACCATAGAAAAAAACAGAGCCCCAGGCTATGTTATTTCTTGAAGGTATATAGACAGCTTGGGCCTGAGCTTCAAATCCAGCTTCGGTGGATGCCAATAAGCTCTACGCTACCAAATTTGTTTACGGAAAGCCCACCAGATATCATTTTGTATTTGATATATCAATTAATCTAACCATCTAGTTAAGTTGACAAAATGTGTTGTGCTACAAAGCTTCCTTTTATGTATAAAAATAGATAGAAAACAATAAAAGTTTCTGCTAGATCTCATTATACAAGTAATATGTTTACCTGTATAGGACCAGCCAATCTCTTCAACAAGTTTTCTCTGTTGTCTGTAGTATCCATTAGCCCAATCTATAAAAAAGAAAAACCAAGTAATCAGTATGTAGAAAATATGTGTCCAAAAATAAAAGATGTCAAAATCATTCATACCACACATAGTTCTTGATTACTCCTTTCCATGTTATCTTCACAATGTGTTCTTTCAACCTTTACCACCACCATTATATTATACACTCCAATGCCCTTGTTCTGGTAGCTAGTGTAAATTTTAGAGAGTGTGCTTAAAGGATGCTCACATTCAGGCAGAAACAAGTTATATATTTAGATAACGCAAGAGCAGCCTAGAGGGGTTCAGCCCCAAAGAGGGACTGGGGTCAGAAAGAACAGCTTGTCATGCCTCCAAATGTTGTTACCATTCCCTAAGTTTAATGCCCAAATCCTATTGATTAAAGATACGTTTACCTTTACAATCCAAGTTTTACTGAAAATGCGTGTAGTGTATCCAGAGTTTATCATGCTTTCAAAATCTGCTTACTTTCTAATACAAAACAAAATTAACTGCCATCAGAAAGTAGAATTTAAATGTGCATATGTTGTTTGGGGGAAATGTTATGTCAGATACTGTGAGTGAATTTGTCCCTTGGAGGAAAAAGACGCTTGAGTTAGGTAATGCAACGGGAAGCTTAGGGCCATAAAGATAGTGAATGCCCCATGACCCAGAGAGAGAGTCTCTAGATCTAGAACATGGGCAAAGAAAAGACACAGGAAGATGGGTTAAAACCAGTATCACTCTGCATAATTCAAAATTTTACCAGGAGCCATGCCTGCATCCAATAAATAGAAGTTTTCAGATTAATTCTCCTCCTCCCTGTACGATTGTCTCTTGATCCCAGACTGTACTAACATTAATACTTCATTTCAGCTATATTGTGGATAAAATAAATCTTTGCAGGATAGGTTTGGAAACTGATTGGTATTGGCAGAACTGTTTCTGTAGAGAAAGCTACATAGCTAGTTTACAAATGTACTTGCAGAACATTATTCATTCATACATTGGCATTCTGTTCATATAGTATCAAAATTACTTCTTAATCTCTTTATACATTTGTTTTCTCTATTGGATGCAAATATCTCAAGGACATTTCAGAATTTATTTTTCTTTCTTCCATGTTATACACTCTCTGATTATTAAAACATGGTAATTAATTACCATTTTATAAAAACTAAAAGGCAGGCCAGCTATCAGAAATGCACATTTAAAATTCATAGATTATCCAAAACCAAAATCTACTTTGGAAAAATAAAGGTTTTGTTTGTGTTTAAATTTTTAAAAATCTGCATATTTAGGTAAATATTCTATTGGCTATATAGCACATTTCAACATAAATCTATTTTTTACAGTAGTTTTATTAAAATATAATCTACATAGCACACAATTCATCCATTAAAGTGTAAAATTCAATGGCTTTTAGTATATTTACAAAGTTTTGTCACTATTCCTACAAACAATTTTAAAACATTTTCATCACTCTTAAAAGAAACCTCACATTCTTAGCTGCTACCCCACACCCACTCACATCCCCCATCCCTAGAAAAACACGAATACCTTTCTTTGTCTATATAGATTTGACTATTCCAGACATTTCCATATAAACAGAATGATACAATATATGGCCTTTTGCAACCACTTTCTTTCACGTTGCATAATGTTTTCAAGGTTTACACATGGCATAGCATGTATTAATACTTCATTCTCCTTCACTATCCAAGAATATTCTATCATATGGTGACTAGGACAGCCTTAAAATTCCCCTTGGCTTGACTAAACTTTAGAAAGCTTTGTTCCTGACTGTAGGCCCTTGATCTTCCTTTTATTATAGAATTTACTTTAGGAATATTGTAATTGTAATTCTTTCTCTACCTGTGTGAGATGTAAATCTTTTTAATAGCCCCCTGATAATTTTATAACCCAGACATGTACCTCTCAAAGACCTGGGAACCACCTCTTTGAAAAGTAATCAACAAGAGAGACAGCACCTTTATCTTCTGGATTAGGTAGGAGGGTAGGAGCCTAAAATTTGTGGGGTTCCTTGATCCAAGTTGCAAAAACTACCTCTTGTCATAAAAGTATGAATTTATTTATATAAACTCAAATCTTTATGACAAGAGGTAGTTTAGATAAAGTCAATAAGCAAATGCAAATAGCTTATGGACTGAGTGACCTGTAGTTGTTTTCCACTAGCTCGCTCCAGCCCTTAAAAGCCTGATCCAGTCCGCTTCATGTGTGTTGAGTTCAGGCTCCGTTCTAGCTTCTCTCCCCTACTGCAGCAGCCTTGAATAAAGTATTTCCTGCCTGTTTAACTTTGGTGCAATTTTTGTTTTGACAACTGAATATACCACATTTTATTCATCCATTCATCAAGTAATAGATACTTGGGTTATTTCTAATTTTTGGCTATTATGAATAATGCTGTTATGAATATTCATACATAATTTTGTTTCACTTTCTACTAAAAATGGAATACTAAGCTCACAATTTATTTTTCAAATAAGGTTGTTCCATAAAATTCTAGTTATTTAAGACTAAATTGATTTAAGTCAAATTCTGGGCATAACTTTTTCTTTATTATAAATGAATATATACAACAGAATATTAGAAAGGGACATAAAGGGTTGCTGACTGAGACTTAACATTCTAGAAAAAAGTAATTCCTATTTTAGACACAAGAAGATTGATGCCAAAAAATATAAGTGGTTTGTACAGGCAGTAAGAGATAAAAAATGGAAACCATAATGCAGAGTTCCTGCTTCTCACTTCATTCACCCTCCCTCAATATCAAAGATTCCTAACAATCCTGAGCTACTGGTTACTCTCCTAAGGTACTCTGCCTTAGCAGGGGCCTCTATAACATTCACGTCTTCAAGAGACACAAAATAGCGCAAAACAATACAGAGGGCTACAGGTTCATTAGCAGGAATTACTTGGACAAATAAATTATAAAGAATTGACTGCATACATTATTTAAGCTGGTAATCAATTGAAATTTTCCTCTGAAACTTTGCATTGGCCATAGGGAAAAGATTCCTTGTCATTTTTTATACATTTTAAATATAAATATTTTAGTAATGTAAGACATTTTTGTTATGCATTGTGGTGACTTCAGGAGATCAGATACCATGCAAACCGTGTATTTAACAAGCATTCTATTGAAATAAATAAAACAGTAAGCTCTTGTTTTAATGACTCATTCTAAAGGATAACAGCAAAACATCAGCAGAATTTTAGCTTTCCTTGTAGAGTTTTATCCCTACACAATGAACAATTATCCTTGGTTTTTAATTACTTACATTAAGAAAGCTTTTTCAATACATGGTCCCCAGGTGTTGGTAGCTCTCTTCAGTTCCTTTATGTATTGTTCCCTTAATTGTTACTTCAAACAATCCGTTACACATTCATATGCTAATTACATAGTGCTTGGGCGTGAGAGAGTACCCCACTTTTAAAATTCTACTTAGAGGTCTGATAGATGAGATGTGATAGCTCCAATGAACAAGAACAAAGGAGCTGGGTTCACTTTTTTGTTGCATTATATACTTTGAAAACCAGGAAATCCTATATAAAAAGGAATCTATCAAAGTGCTTACACATTTTAAGATCCATTAAAATAATGAAATATAGAATTTTTTTTGTTTCCATGGATTTCAGTTTCTTTAGTTTTTACATTTTGTTTCTTTCCATTTAAAATATTTGACAAGGCTGTTATGGTATGACTGTTTTGTAGTGATAAATCTAAGAAATTTCAGGAAGTGATTGTTCACAAGATATACAACAAGAAAATACATATTAGTAAATCTTTTTTAAGATTACCTTAAAATTTGTTCTAAAAATATTCTTAATGAAGCAGCTTTCTAACCTCCTAACAAAACTGAGAGAAATTTGGTTTATATTATTTCAGATTACCGAAACATTCACTTTTCAACTGATTCCACCTTGTACTTACCATGAGCACTTACATATATGGAAACACATATATATACAAGGATAGATATAAATACACAGATTTCTTTAGTATATGTATTATAAATACATATTTCTTCATTTCTGTTTACGCTTATGTAAAGGAAATCAAAGTTTTGTTTTCCTTGACAATGCCCTTGTCAAGGATATCATTTTTTTCTCAAGTTTTTTAAACCCCTGAATTAAAATCAGGGTGCTCATTTCCTACTAAAAAAATCATTATAAATATTTTGAATTCTAAAAATGCTTCTGACTGTGGCCTTATGCTAAAGAAGGTCTCTGTTTCACGTTGATTAACAATTTATCACCTGCATCCTACTACAAATTCTAGCAGCAGTGCTCTGACAAAATACACACACAAACACATACACACATGTTATTGCCATAAAGTGGCCAAAATATTACTATAATAGGGAGAAACAGAGTGCTCTTAAGAGAAAGAAATTTCAAATAGAAAATAACCACAGATCTAAGTTTGAAGTGTAGAATTTCATATCTCCTCTAAAGTGAACTTGACCAAGGTAGATAATACTTCTTGCAAATTTCACATTCTTTAAAGTAGCTACTAAGGAATTTCCAAGGACATAAAAAGGAGATTAGCTCATAGCGGAAATCTAGAAATGTGGCAAAGAAATAGAGATGACCCATTAAATAACTTGAAGAAGACTGACAAAGAAGAGACCTGGGGAAAGGGATTGAATGTTCCAGTAGAAGAAAGGGCATAAGAACCAAGAAGTGAGAGATCACAGAACTCAAAATCTGAGAGGCCAGGGAGTGCTCATGAAGGATCTTCACAGATCACTAGGGACTTATTTTTGGTGATAGTTCACTGTGATATAAGGTTATATCCATCATCTTCACACTTTTAACTTTCATCCTACTCTCTTCTTACCTAGATTTCTTTTAAAAGCGAGGAGTTAGTCTACTGAGTTGACTGAATGTCATTGAATGTATTTCATATGTTGAGTATATTTTGAGGAAAACTATCAAAGAAGAGTATGAAATAATCCAATAAATATTTTAACCGAAATGAAAGGTGTTGGATGTGTACTTGTGAAAAAGGTAGGTGGTTTGTGAAGGCTTGAAGAAGGACTTGGAAACCTCTGGAGATAGTCTAATGTCATCAGAGTGGTTACCATCCACTAAAGAATTTGACAGCAGGACATGCTTAAGACTGAAGTGGCATTGATAAACAATGGTTGATAGTGACAGCAGTCATGATCATCTGTCACTGGAAGCAAAATAAGTCCACTCTCTGAGAATAAAATAAAAATAGGAATTCAAGAAGAGAATCTCCTTTTCATTTTTTTGAGGTGGAGTCTCGCTCTGTCACCCAGGCTCCTGGAGTGCAGTGGCTCGATCTTGGCTCACTGCAACCTCTGCACTCCCCCCACCACCCTGCCGTGGGTTCAAGCAATTCTTCTGCCTCAGCCTCCCTAGTAGCTGGGATTACAGGTGTGCACTACCACACCTAGCTAATTTTTGTATTTTATTAGAGACAGGGTTTCACCATGTTGGCTAGGCTGGTCCTGAATTCCTGACTTAAAGTGATCTGCCCACCTTGGCATCCCAAAACGCTGGTATTACAGGTGTGAGCCACCAGTTCTTTAATTGATTAAAGAAAACCTATGAACACATCACCTAGTTACTAAATACTTTGTATCTTCAGATGTTCTATTATTGTCTTTCTCCATTTGATAAGCTGAGTTTATGATCCAGATGATCTAACCCAAAACCTTGATTAGCTAAGACAAACTTTGCAAGTAAAATTAACTTTGCCCACGAGGACAGAGTCTACAATATTATACATGGCAGATTTTCTCTGTGGATTTTCTAGTCTTTTAATGTTAAGGATTGGCTTGCTGTCAAGTTAAATGATCATATAGCCTATCTTTAGAGATCTGGAATGTAAACTTTTATTCAGTATATATGCAAAGACATTTATGAAACATAATTCAGCTAATTATGGTAATTCAGAGAGTACGGTTTGTTTAGGCTATAGTAATAGTTCGAACCTTGCACTTACTGTTAATCATTTCAGATGTAATGAAAAGACCTAAAAAATACTGCTTTTTATATTATGTATGTTATTTTCCCCCAAACCATTTGTTTTCCAATTTCAACTACCTTCCGGTGTTAGAAAGCAGAGTTTCAGTTTTCTCCTCTTTTCAAAGTCTTCAAAATAAAAGTACTTTTGAATGTGTCAAAACTTTAATAGCAACTTTATGCAAAATAAGAGGGTATTTTAATTTATATCATCAAAAAGAGGTAATTCTGGAAAAAATATGAGTTATAAGAGTCCAGGTAACATCTTTATTTAAGAATAAGTTTAAAGAGATAAAAAAATTAGATGCCTGAGGCACTATATAATCAAAAGGGTAAAATCATCAAAGGAGATGGAAAATTTGAACATAAGGATAATGGAAAGGAACAAAGGGAGTTATTTCTTCCATATGCTTATTTTGGTAGTGAGACATCCAATTAAATGTATTTGTCTCACAGATCCAAGGAAAGGTTCAAAGGTGAGGAATTAGATTTTATTGTTTCTTAGACACCGGACACTGAATGCGTTCACAGAGGTAATTTGTATGTTGGTAATATGTCTACTATTCAAACTTTTCAGTGAAAGCTCAAAACATTCACAGGCTAGTCTTAATAAATGGCGTATTTTCCTATACTTAGATGCATTTAAGCTAATGTAATTTATATTTTTTTAAATTGAGGTAATTTTTCTTAAAACACATTAATAATTTTGATCTTTATGACATAAGTAATAATGCATGCCTATTTCAAATAAATTAGATAAAATACAGGTAAGCAAAAATACTTTAAAAGTTACTTGTAATCCTATGTCTTATAAATAATGGCTATTAACAATTTTGCACATGTACATATGTTTTTCTAGATGTTATATATTTACATTTAATAAATTTGGACTTTACTTAAATTCAATGATACTCTTTGGCAACCTGTTTTTTGCATGATAATGAATCACTGACATATTCTCAATTTAATAAATAGTATTTTACAGCTTCATAACAGTTAAAGCATTCTCTACTTTTTGGATACTGAAATTAAAAGTTGACAATGTCAGGAGATTTATTTCTTGAGTTTAAATGATATGCATGATGACAGCTTCTATTAAACTGGCTTTGCCTGAGTTTTATGTATAAAATAAAATCTGGAGGAGATGAAGTACCACATTTTTCCTGTCAGTCTTCTTCTATAACATCAACAAAACACTAAGCACAAACTTATTGTTATTGTACTACAATCATTATAGTTAACTAGTTTTATGTCTACAGCTAACACTGAATTTGTTCCACCATAGGAGAAAAACCCAATTGCTCAGTGATAATGGGAACAGAGACAGAAATCTCAACCTATGTACAAATAACAATTAAGAGAACAAGATAAAAATAATATTAAAAGTGAGAAGAGAATCCAATCTGTGTAAGAAAAAGTACATAAAATTTAGTAGAAAACATAATTCATCAAAGGGCAAAAATAATATGTTATTATATTTGTTATGTATTCTGTTATTACATGCTATTAAATTATCTTATAATAATAGCATTATTTAGCAATGTAAATAAGAATGCAGTTGTGGAGCCTTATGCCCACATACTTTCACTGAAATCTGACACAGAGCAAGAACATCTGCTGTGCTCTTTTCTGATTGGGGTCGCTCAGGAATTTCTGGACAACTGGCACACTTAAATAACCAATTAGAGGATACAATGGGATTCCATTTGCATTTACCATGAAAAGCACAAAACACCAAGAGAGTTCATAAAGGAGCAAAGATACGAACTGTTTTTAATATAAAAGAAAATGTGAATAAATGAAGAGACCTACTACAACATTTAACGGAAACACTGAATTTGGGGAAGTTGTCATTTTTTTTCCATACTAATGAATAGGTCAAATCTCACTAGGATGTTTCTAACTAGAGAAATTTTTCTAAAATTTATATAGATTAATAAAAGGAAAGTAATAATTGACTAGAATATCCATAGAAAGTGTGAATTAATAAAGGCTTGGTTAATCAATTACTAATAAAAATGAATTGACAAGCAGATCAATGGAAAAAAGCAATTAGCACTAATATAGAACCTACTGTAGATGTGAATTTAATATGTTATAAAGGAAACATCACAATCAGATAAGGAAAACTATGAAGGTTCAAAGGTTGGGAACACTGACTATTGTGAAAAAATTTAAATCGTATTTGACACATATATAAAAATAAATTCCAAATGGAATAAAGAATGTTTTTAAAAAGATGCAGAAAAACTATTTACAAAGTGAATGTTAAATTTATCATAAGAGGTGGGATGCCTTTCTATGTACGAAGAAAAGGATATTATGAAGAAACATTTTAGTTTTGATTATATAACATTTAAACTTGTATAGAGAAATGTTTAATGATAAATGTTAAAATACATTAAACATATATTACAATATATTCCACACATACAATATTCTTACAAATCAATAAGAGCTAAATATGAGCAGAGAAGTTTTAAAAACACAAATACAATTAATAAATTTATAAAGAACTGTTACATTTTACTGGTATCAAAGAAACAGAAACTAAAATAACAAGATAGCATTTTTCCCGCTAACAGATTGTCAAAGGTTTATTATTACTTTTTAAATATTCAGTGATGATCCTGAAATCTTCAGATGTTTCCTTATATATAGGTAGAAGAATGAACTACTACAAACTTTCTGGGATGTGAGTGTATAAGAGTCATCAGGATCCTTAAAACTCTTCATATCATTGGACACAATAATTCTATTCCAAAGAACGTATTTTAAAAAGATTAACAGAGATTAACATGATGTACCAGGATGTTTACAACATTGAAAATAACTATGAATAACTATAAAATATGTTAATATACAAAAAGTAGGGGAAATTTATATAAATTATATAAGCTTCCTAATATGAAATGGCATGAAGCCATTATAAGTATATCTTGAATAATATTTATTGATTTTTTTGAAATATGTGATATAAAATATCAAAAGTTATGATACAATTTTCTAGATAGTACATATATAAAGAAATGTAAATTTATTTATGTGGTGCCATTGGGAGTGATTTTTATTGTTTCATATGTTCTTATGTTTCCCAAATATTTGATGAGTTTTTATTAAATATTTTTAAAATTTAAAATCTGAAAGAATATCTCTGATTCTACAACTAAATAAAGTTAAATATGTAAATATGTTTTAAGACTGTAAAGAAAAATTTGAAATTCACTTTAAAATCTTCTTCCAAGATACTGCACGACAGATGCAGCATTAACAGCACTTTAGAGTTAAGGTTATGAAATAATAGCCAAGTTGACACAGAGTAGGCAAGTTAAGTACTTTAGCTACTAAGATAATGATAAACAAGAACCATAGCAAACCAGGAAGTGCAACAAACTCACAGATCAGCTTATTGGCCATGAAAATCAGATGGGCTGGGTCTTCAATTTGTAATTAAATCCTGAAACAGTCTTATTTTAATTTTTATCTTATCTCTAAAACATGTTTTGCTGAGATGAAATTAAACCCAAACGTCAGTGTCTGTCCATTAAGCAGGACAATCTGGCAGCTTTATGTGTTAACAACCTGTGTTCTGAAATAAGTGTGGGTCATGTTAAAGTTGCTGCCAGGATGCTGACTGATTCACTGTGTGGTTATGTCTGGACAAGGCAGAAAGTTTTTCTTGACTCCTTTCCCAGTATATTGACTGAAAATTCATTTTTGTCATGAATTCCATTTTTTTAAACTGGTCTAGAAATAAGAAAACTTCATTCACAGGAAGCATATTTACTATAATAAATTTATATTTTTCAGTGTATCTTTAATAACTTAAGACATTTTCAATTTGCCAGTATCTTTTACAAGCCACTTGCTATTGCTCATTAAAACTACTTAAGCTTGGGCAATACCGCAAAAAGAAATCAGGATGAGCAAGGGAGATCTGCCTAATTTTAACTAAAACACATATATTTTTTGTGTCTCCTTTCACTTTATTCTTAAGGTCAGGATCTTAGATTCTGCCATTAAGTGATGACCCTGGACAAGTCCCATCTCTTTGCTTGTATTTCCACAATTTAAAAATAGGAGTATACATCTGCTGTTTACTTACAAGGATACTGTAACAAGGGGCAGGGCAGGGCATGTATAAAATCATTTTGAGCTCTTTGTAAAAAATGTGCCTATAACAACTCATATCATTTCCTGAATTCTATTTTTCTGATATTTGGGTTTTTTCTTTCAAAAGTGAAGCAAAATTTTAAGAAATGCAACAACATGACATTTATCTAATGTGCACAGCATGTTTTTGTTAAGTCATAAATTATTCACTTGTTTTCCGATGCTATCTGATTCTTAGTCTGAAGTGCTCTTTAGTTTTAAAGTATGGACACTCAGTGCACATGCAAAATACAAATCCTGATATTCAAGGGTTGATCCATTTCCTAGAGAACAAAGTGAACACTGAAAAACAAAATATTTAATTTAAATCAAACTTTAGGAACTACCTTATCTAATCTATGTCTTTGCATTTGTACTTTTTTTTTTTTTTTTGAGACGAAGTCTCCCTCAGTTGCCTAGGCTGGAATGCAGTGGGGCAATCCATCTCTGCTCACTGCAACCTCCACCTCCCTGGTTCAAGCAATTCTCCTGCCTCAGCCTCCCAAGTACCTGGGATTACAGGTTCCCACCACCACATCTGACTAATTTTTGTATTTTTAGTAGAGACAGGGTTTCACCATGTTGGCCAGGCTGACCTCAAGTGACCTCAAGTGGTCCACCAGCCTCAGTCTCCCAAAGTGCTGGGATTATAGGAGTGATCCACTGTACCTGGCCTGTATTATAAATTGAATAAATTTTTTAAAGCAAGATTTTTCAGAATACTCTCCTTGCTTCAGAAAAGACTTAAGACAGCTTAAGATCACTATTTATTTAAAAGCTTATATTGTTTAAATTTTAAGGAGTTCTTTATTTTAGAACCACTTTCTCCACTAGCAATTTAAAAAAAAATGAACACTTTGATGACATCTCTAGTAGGTTTTTAATTGTTAATGAGCACCTACCTATATTCATCACTGATTTTGCTCATAACTGTACAAGAATGATTTCATCTACTGCTTTATTGGTATGTATAAATGTTTCATTGTCAATGGACTATGAAGCGATAATTACTATTTATCATTTTATTTCCTTATATTGCAAAGTTTATTTAAAGTGAGGGGAAACTGTGCAAATCCTATTGTCTCAATTAGTAGAGCTTAAGTTCGGTCTAGCTAGCTAGCAGAATCATTTTATTGGCTTCACATTCTTCTGCTGGATACTTTTAGTCCCCATCCCATGCCTTTATTCTATGCCAAGCATCTCACTTGTACTCTTCTTTCTCACTTTAATAGCTGCATTCTCCATGGAACTTGTTGTCTTTACAATGCCCATTCTGTGAACCCCCAAAGTCGGATTCACTTCAACCACCGATCATAATATGCTTACCTTCAAGTCTTATAATTGGTGACCTATCCTGACCAATAACAGCACTGGGTCTTACTGACGCACTGCTGCAACAGCACTTAACAAATATTGCCTAAAATTTGAATGCACACTGCAGTGGCAGATGCTCAAAGATGCTCGTTAGGTTGCCTAGATTACACAGGTTTATTGCACTCAGAGGAACAACATCTAAAAAGCATTCCTGTTCAGTACACAATTAAGAGTCTTGGAGAATACATCTCATTAGTTACATTTTATACACAATTACAAACTGTTGGCTAGGGGTTAGATATTATTTATTTTGGAATAGTTAACTAATTTGGAACAAATATGTTTTCCCTCCAGGTTTACTGTTCTGTTTGTGAGGATGTCAAGAGACTGAACAAGTTAATGTAGTGTTTTTGGCCAGGACTCTGCTGGCATTTTGCCTTGGCCTTACTAGGCCACTGGGACACCTCGAGATAATTAACATACTCCTGTACTGTCTAATGTTGTAATGGTAATGGTTAAATAAAAAAGAGCATCTTAAAACAGACCATAGGTAGCATCATTGCACATGAAAGGAGCTAGCTCTGTGGGCGAGTCAATGTTTCTCTCTAAGTCTAGGAAAAAGAAAAAAGTGTTTTTATGACAGGATTTACACCTTGGAATTTACATATCATATAACATAAAGACACAGATATTGAAATGTAACCTATGTTTTCCTGAATACATTTTTAAGCATCTAAGTGATCATACCTTTCTGAATTTTATACTTTTCATTAATTTCACTAATGGCAAATATTATTTTGGCAGAAGATGTTTATCTAATAAGCTAGTATAGATCTAGCCAGGGATACACTGATTTGACCTTGGAAATAAAATCACATAATACACATTTTGTGCTCAAGCAGATCACAAACTAGCAACATAATGCCTAAAGTTCTTTAATATGTCATTCAAGTTCATTGGCAAATTAAGAAAATAGTGTGTGCTGAAATAAAAATGATTTTAAACTACCTTGTTTTTATCCTCAGCAATGGTTTATAGAAACTGTCAATTCTCTTACCATTTTAAATGATATCCACCTTTAACTAAATGAAATGTCTTGCTTCACATAGTATTTCAATGAATGTTTCTTGTGAGGATGAAATTCCAAGAAGTCTCTCTGATCTCAGAGCAAGGGGCATTAGTAGGCAAAGAAGTTCTGCATTTCCCAAGAGGGACCAGACCCCTTGAGGCTATGCACTCACCTCCCACCTGAACCTCCCAGGTAATACAGTGGCTGAAAAATCCACGGGTCCCTCCTGATCAGGGAGTATCTGGTGATTTGGGATGGTGGTCCATGCCAAGGAATCATGATAATACTATCAGCCTGACACAGCTTTCTTATCTCACACAAAACTCCTGTCATTCAGAAGCATGTGTGCAGTATATGGTAGTATATGGTGGTGCTCTAGTGAGTTTTGCTTATCAGGGAGAAAGACTACCCCCATCTCCCTGACACATCCAAAAAGAATTTATGCAGTTTTCTTGGCCCTTCATGTAATTTTGCCCTAGTTTCCAGTCCACCAAATTACTTATGGGAAACTTAGCAGTAACTGTAGACGTAACAAGAAAACCTAGGAAACTTTTCACATGTAATGTCAGCATGGTACCTGGCACATGAATGAAAAAATGAATGAAAGTTACACATCTGACATCATGTTCAGTTCTGTAGTTAGGAGAGGTATAGGTATAGCAAGTATCCAGTAAACACTCTCAAGAAGACAAGGTATTGAGGATTTTATTTCATGGTCTTCAATAATCCTATTATGTCCTTATTTTAATTAATTTCTTAAAATGTTGGTCTTTAAAATACTATGGACCACCAAGGATAGTTCAGCAAAATAAGATTAATAGATGATTTATGATTTTAATGAACTTGATTCTTTAAATTCAAGGCACGTCTCAAGGATTTTTCACAAAAACAATTGATCCTTTTCACGGCTTAATGCCACTGTAACTTCCTCCACACAGCTAACAGATTGCCACGGACACACATTCGGACACCTTTCATTCTCTCCAGGTCTCCAGAAGTTTACGTTTGAGGACAAAAAGAAAGAGCAGAGGAATCTTTTCCATACATAAAGCTTACTTGGGATCTTAAACAAGATGCACCTTTGTAATACAAATTACTACCAGAAATTTATAGCATGCTAAAAAATTACTTCTACACCAATTAAAAAAAATAATGCTTTAAAAATGCAGAAAAAAGTAATCATAAAGCAACGATTTAAGACAGTGGTAAACACCTATGATTTCACAGACATGTAACAATCCACAGCTAAAAAAATAAATGTCACATTTCTGTTTCTTTCTTTTATGTATTTATTTAGAGATAGGATTTCACCATGTTGCCCAGGCTGCTCTTGAACTCCTAGGTTCGAGGGACCCGCCCACCTTGGCCTCCCAAAGTGCTGGGATTGGAGGCCTGAGTCACCACGCCAGGCCAGGTTTGTTTCTTTTAAATATGTGCTATACACAGAGGTAAAAAGGATAAATATGCAATTTAAAACTGAATATAGACTGTGTAGCTGGATAATTCTAGGCAACGGTTCCAGTTTTTCCCAGCAATTAAGTTAGATGGTTTTTGCCTAAACTTTATGAATGATTTTCTGAATTCTTTATTTAATATGTATGTGTGAATAAGTTGAGAATTCTTTTGGTTGAATGTTAAATAATTTGAAATTCCACTAAATCTTATTCTATCTTACTGACATTACTCAATGGAAATGAAAAAAAGTGAGAGAGAACTTTCCAACTTTCCCTTATACCTGCTCAGGTAAGACAACTTTTCTAATCTTTTCATAAGCAATCTCAAGATAAACTTCCATTTTGTGGGCCATCTCTATGTCAATTTGCAATATTTAAAAAACTAGCATGGGTTAACTGCAGCATCATTTTCTCAACTACTTATTTACTGAATAAACCAATTAATTCAATGACTGTAAACACACAAGAAGTGCCAAGTTAATCAAAATATCCAGATACCTTATTTACTCCATACACCTTGCTGGTGCTACAGATGAAAACTTTCGGAGGTCAGTTCCTCTAACGCAAAGCTTCTCAAACTATTTCATACCATGTTTCAATTAGAAAGTGATGTTTTCCATGCCTTGGGATAACAAATAAAAGCTGAGCGGACGAATATTTGGCATACTTGTAAATCACGAGTGGGACCATAGCACACTGAGGGGAAGCCTTGCTACCCTCAAGCACCTGGTCTTCAGATCCTTTGCTCAGACATGTCTCCAACTGGATATCTCTGCTTTCTCCTTTCTCTGCCTCCTCACCCAACCCCAATCCTTCTCATGCATCAGGTGGTATCTTAATACCATTTCTTTGACTTTTACAGTCTTTCTCACAACTATAATTGAGTAATAATTTTTCGATACTTGTTTACTGTGTTAGGCATGAACTTCTTGAGAATTCAAAATGTGACTACCTTGTTTCCTGCTGTATATTCAACACGTAACCTAGGCAAATGTGCTCTGTAAATATTCACTGCATGAACAAAAGACAAATTTAGGGTTTATAATCTCAGAGGAATGTTCCCTGCCACCTATAATGCATTTACCCCTCTGTGTTCCCCAACTTTTGCAGATCAGTGACTGCTAAATCTTTCCCTTTTATGATCAGGAGCAGACTGAACATTCTGTTCTCACCAAGAAAACAGAAAACAGGAGATTTTGCAAGTTCTCTCCTCTTCACCTTTTAACTAACTTCTGTTTTCATCACCGTCTTTCTCATTGCATCTCACAGAGACAGATGTTGCCGCTCTTTCACATCCTCCTACCTTCTCCAGGATTTCTGGACTTCAATCTCTCTCTCTTGACTGAATTGTTCTTTTTCTTTTTTTTTTTTTGAGACAGAGTCTCGCTCAGTCACCCGGCTGGAGTGCAGTGGCACGATCTCGGCTCACTGTAACCTCTGCCTCCCAGTTTCAAGCGATTCTCCTGCCTCAGCCTCCCAAGTAACTGGGATTACAAATGTGTGCCACCATGCCCAGCTAATTGTTGTATTTTTAGTAGAGACAGGATTTCACCATGTTTGCCAGGATGGTCTTGATCTCTTGACCTTGTGATCTGCCTGCCTTGATCTCCTAAAGTGCTAGGATTACAGGTATGAGCCACTGCACCCAGCCTGCATTGTTCTTTTAGGCCCCTATTATATACTTAAGCATTGCTACCCTAAAAATTCCTTCCCTTATCTTCTCCCTTACCAAATACACTAAGCCTCTGTATTTCTATATATTCTTCAAATGGCAGCTGTCATCTTTCAGTGAACATACACCTGTCTGTCTCTCTTCTGTCTATGAATCACTCTAATGCACCCGTACGCCCTCTATACCTTAGTATCAGGCACAGAATAAGTGTTCATAAATCTTTAACACAATGAATAAAAAGAGATCACTGGATACTGAATGAGTGCAAAGCAGTGCTAAACACATTAATAACTTATAACTGTCTCTTATATTGTGTTTCCCATACTTGACTGCTATCAAAAAACAGTGACTAGGGACACTATATTGATAATGAAATGCAAATTTTGCCTTGCTATAGTTTTCATATAAAATGGTTGCAGTTAACAATAAATATATGAAATTTATTTCAAATTCCCTCTAGGATTTACTGAGCTTTCTTGAATTTTGTCTAATACTTCCTGCTGTTCAATTATGGACATCCTCAACTACACAGTAGCCCCTAAGGATAAAATAATCTTAGTTTTCATAAGCTGGAAAAAACATCATAAATTTTTATTTAAAATATAATATGGAAACAGGCACTTCTCTTTTCAAAATAGGTCTACTTTTATTAGAAGTATACCTAATAAAATTAGACTTATTTTGTTCATTAACAGAACTTAAATTTTTCCACATTAAGTTCTTACATTGAAATAAATGTAATGACCTACCTTTTAGTTATCTAGGTGCCTGTAATATTGAATAGCCTATTGAGATATTGAATAGCTTATTAAAATGAAACATATTTCCCATATATGTGTATAAAATGAAAAGGTTTCTAATATATAATGCATTTTCTTACATGGTGTGTCATAGGTAATATGACAGACGTAATGCTTTGAAATGTATAGTCATGAATAATAGCTATAACTTACTGCTTGGGGAAATAATTGGGTTTACATTACAAACTACTTGAGAATTGGAGTGTCTCCTATGTAACTTTTTCCATTTTTAAACTATTTCAGGAGTTCCTGGTGGGGAAAAGGTCTTGAAAAGTTGGAAGTCTTTTACAACCATACCTTGAAGTTTCAGAAAAGGAAGGGGCTCTGAAAGGATAAGATAAGGAAGAAGTTAAGAATCAGAGACAGTGGGAAGGTTGCTTTCATATTGCTAAAGATGTGTATAAGAATTAGGCAGGAAATGTTATTTTAAATGTATGCAATCTAGAAACATTTATATGAAAGAAAACCACAATGTATACATAACTAGTTATGACTACTGAGACAAGGAAGAAAAGAATTTATTTCACAAAACTGGCCAGTTACAGTGCAATCAGATTAATCTATCGTCAGTATTTTCAAATATACAGTTAAAATGAAAACATGGGTTTTTTAATTATGCCAAAGCTTAAATCCATGCACATCATAACTGTGCATATAATTGTTAAGAAATATATTTTCAAATCAAACTTTATAAACGTTAGTGAAATTTGTTCCCATAAAATTATCAATAAGAATAGAATGCTATGTTTTTAATAGAAGAAAAAACTATTAAATAAGTACAATATTAAACCTTTCATTACTCTTAGTTATGAGCTTTAATATTTCAAAGCACAAAAATCCTCATATTTGTAACCTACAGGCAAGCTAACCTGTAAAACTTCTAGGAAAACTCTATCAAAGCTTTTATTATTGTCATTAGCTAAGTTATTGTATCATTCTTATTTTCATTCGATGTCTAGAATTTCTGTGGGTTTAAATAGCATTTAATAATTCATTAACTTTATTTCCCGTGACTATGAATTCCATTTACATCTAATAACATATACTAGAATCTTGATATTCCTTATTTTCAGATATTTCCTGCTTACAAAACGGATGATATATTGGTTTTAGAAAGAATCATATTTTTCATTGTAATGCCAACTTTATGTTCAAACCTATGCCAAATTCATTCATCTCTCTCCATTTATCTTGCCTCTACCCAGACTCAAACCACCACCACCTTATGAAATAATGCATTTGTCTCCTAACTGGTGTCCCTTGTTTTGTCCTACCTTCCTTTTTTTTCTTTTCCTTTCTTTAGTCTTTTCTTTCTTCATTTAGTTAATTGATGCTTTCAGCTAATATATACTGATTACATACTGCATGCCAAGCACCATTTAATAGCTTACTAAAATACTGAATAGTTCATTAAAATAAAAAGTATTGTATATATATGTTTCATATTTATAGGCACTTGAGATGCACTGGTGGACACCCCAATCATACAAACCACAAACATATTGTCCTTGTGTAGTTCACATTGTAGTAAGGGGAGACAGAAAGTTAACAACAGCAGTAGTAAATGACTTAATCATTCAGTATTTAAGAAGGTAATACATGCTATGGAGGAAAGCATTAGAGCAGAATAAGGCAGAAGCATGAGCAGGTGCAATTTTAGACTGAGTGGTTAAAAGGAAGGTTGCTGAGGAGTGACATTCAAGCAAAACCTTGAAAGAGATCAGCAAAGAAGCCTGCAGACATCTGAGTGAAGAGCAGTGCTGGCACAGGTGCAAAGCTCCTAAGACAAGATCAAGCCCCATGTGTTGGAAGAACAGCAAAGAGGCCATAATGGCTGAAGCTGAGAGCAGGCAGGGGAAATTACCAGAAAATGAGGTTCAAAAGTTAAAGACAGCCTCTTCCATTCTTTTCTAGATTGCAAACTGCCAAGGGTTACCACAGTATCTTTTGCCCTTTTAAAAAATATTTACTTTTATCAAATTATGCATGCATATAGTTTAAAACTTCAAGGGCTACTGCAAGACTCATAATGGAAAGCAGCTGTACCCTGCTTCGTTTCACTCCACCTCTCTAGTCCAGTGTCCCACAGGTCACAATTTTCAATTCTTTCAGCTATCTCTTCTGTAATTTAACTCCATATTTTCAGATAACATACTCTTACTGTGATTTCTTGACTTACAAATTTCAGATACCATATATTACCTTTTTAATTTGATGAATAAGTATGCTTTAACTTAAGTAGTACCCTTCTCTCCAGATCTAGTGTATAAATATCATATTTTAGAGGTATTCAACATTATCATTATGTAAATATTCATGACTGTTGAGCAAAGTAGTGTATTATGATTTACTTTCTATTCAGCTTTTTCTTTTGCGTGCAGTTAATTAAGCCCTTTAAAATTTGATTATTTTCCCAGCACCAACTGCTAACTTTCTCCAAATCTGTAAAACACGTCTATATTTTCAAAACACATATAGATTAGTATATTGTCTGAGGCAGTCAATGAATAAGTAATATAGAATTTTCACTTTCCTCCCTGAAATCCTCCTGCTGTAATCTGGACTGATGGCAGCACAGCCTGCTGCCTAGCTCCTGTGCTCAGGTTTCCTTCATTCTGATTGCTGTTTCACTGGCTGCACCTCTGATTTCCTGAATCCCATGAATCCCCTTTAGTGGTTCACTCCCCTATTTTGGTGAGCACTGGAGCCTATCCTCCAGCAGCTTCTGAAGAAAAGTCACAGATAACAGTTTTTAGATTGTCTTGTTCTATCTTCATAATTCTAGGCTAAAAATGACTTTGTCCTCCAGTTTTTTAAGGCATGTATTGTGTTGTGCCATTATCTTCTAATTTTAATTTGAAGGTGGAAGAGAACAAGCAAATTGGTTCCAAAATTACATTAGCCATAGATTTAACACACTGCATAATCAGAAATAATATAAAATGTGACAATACTAAAGTCTAACATGTCTGCTAAATATTCTGCAAATCCTATATAAATTTCCATGAGATATTCAGGTACCAATGAATATTCAATAAAAGAATTCCACCCTATATATTTTATATTTTTTCCCATATACAAAACTATATTTAGACTTTCCCAATCCTTATCCAATAGTATCTCACACTTTTTCCAGAAAGATGAGTAGCACTATTAATATAGAGTTATTAGTAATGTTCTAGCCTGAAATGTGCTTACTGAAAACATTTTAGATTTAAAAGATTATTCTGTAACCCATTTTGAAATAGCAATTTATTTAAGTTTTTAATTTTTAAAAGCTGTTTACTTAAAGTATGGTTACTTATAATTAAAGGATAATGGAAATAAAGAAAAAGTCATTACAGAAGTCGAAGATACTGTGCTAACCTACCCTGTGTTAGCCTGACAGCCTCCATCTTGCTGACAGCCAGACAGACTCCATCTTAACCTCTGCTCACCCCTCCCACCATTTCTCCCTTGAGTGCATACCTGGGTCATGCTACTGTGCTGGGTCATGCTGTGCTTAGAACTAAAGAGGCATATAACCATTGTAACCGTATCCTGCTTGGCAAGCCCACTTGCTATTGTGAATACTCCCTCAATTGATTGTATGGCAAGTACCGAATACCCGCCTTGGTAACCAGCAATCATGGGAACCACTTGTGTATACTCGCCTTAGTAATCAACAATCATGGGAACCTCCTGCCTCCTAGTTACCAGCCTCTTTATCTAACTTGTTTGTTCTGCTTCCGTAAATTCTGCTTCAGCTAGGCTTCCCCTCCTCCCTCTTAAGCAAGATATAAAAAGGAATCAAACCCCTTCTTCGGGGCTGAGAGAATTTTGAGCATTAGCTGTCTCTCGGTCGCTGGTAATAAAGGACTCCTGATTCAATCTCAGTGTGTGGTGCTTTCCTTACAAATTGCTCGGGTATAACCATACCATTCTAGAGGAGAGGACCTGTAAGACTAGGAATATTAACCTCTGAAGCCCTATAGGAAGGCTAGGTAAAAAATAAATCTATGCAAAAACTAAAATATAACACAAACAAAAAGGAATATAAATGTTGGATACATTAGTATTCTTAAAAGAAAGAGAAAAAACAGGATAAAACTAAGAAATACAGATGTTGTATAGTTGATATTCTTTTCCAAAAGGGATTGACCTACACATTTTATAATATCTGTTATTTACAGTGTACATAGTCAGCTGCTACAGGAGTGGTGGAACTAGAACGATATGATGTTGACAACAGGTGGCTACACGTAAGTTAACTATACGGTCAGGTTATAGTTAACTAACCATCACTGACACATTTCACCTAAACCTTGAAGAGAAATTTTTCTACAGACAAATGGTTAACCCTTCTTAATAGAAAACATAGTATCCTCTTCCTCTACATTTATTTGGTAACACTTGACACATCTGGTTAGAGTTCAGAATGTCCGAGATTAAAATCATTGGTTCAATTTTCACATCAGCCACATAACTTCTTCCTATTCTCAAAGTCTGAACACCTAAATTTGATGATCATTTTGCAGTTGGATAGATATATTTGCAAATGTATCAGTTTAAGTCAAGAGCATATAGCCTTCAAATGATGGCTCAGTTTTATTTTCATTTGAAAAAATAATATCTTTCAGAAATGATCTGGGTAATTCAGAATTTCATTAAATTACACATTTGAAAAAGAAAGGTGTATGATATTTAAGTAGCTTTTATTAATTTTATTTGTGAAGTTTATTTAATTTATCTGTGAAACTTATGCAGTGAAAAGCTAATGCAGATATAAAATAAATTAGATCCTAATATATAGAATTTTAAAACACCCTGACATTAGGCCTTTCCACAGATTTTAATGTACAAATATAAATACTCTAAACCTTGAAAAAATTAAGGATATTTTCTAGTTATTTAAAATACTCTCCTAATCCTATGATTAAGTGAAACCATGTGAAAATTTAGATAGATACTGAAATCACTCTTTAATCTATGGTCCTCAGCCATCACCAAATAATAAATGGTAAAAAGCATTAGTTTTTACATATGTCCTAATAAAACGTATCTTACAGTTTTCACTTGAAAAATATCTGTTCCTAGTTGTTCAACCACATGTAATTCAGTAAAATAAATGTCTTGGAATGATTTGCCATATTTAATTCATTTGGAACATAAGTAAGTTATTTATTATGGTGTGTAGTTCTTCAGGAAAACTAACATGAATTTAACAAATGTATCAATCAGTTTAAAGTTATTTTGCCAGGTGCATTGGCTCATGCCTATAATCTCAGCACACTGGGAGGCCGAGGCGGGCAGATAACAAGGTCAGGAATTCAAGACCAGCCTGGCCAATATGGGGAAACCCCATCTCTACTAAAAATACAAAAATTAGCTGGGTGTGGTGGCACACACCTGTAGTCCCAGCTACTTGGGAGACTGAGGCAGGAGAATCGCTTGAACCCAAGAGGTGGAGGTTGCAGTGAGCCAAGATCACACCACTGCACTTTATCCTGGGAGACAAAGCAAGACTCCATCTCAAAAAAAAAGAGTTATTTTCTAGACTTGTTACTACACATTTAATAAAAGCAACATTATATTATTCCAGTTATTCTATTAATGCGATATTTTTAAGCAAAAAAATTAATATATAACTTACTCTTTTTTCACCATGTATTAGTCACATTATTATTGACATTGAACTCTATGAATAATGTTTATCTTGATAATAACAAATATAGATAAAATATTCACACATAAGACACTTGTTTTTAATTCCAGTATCACATTATAGACATTGTAGAATTAAAGCTGAGGAATATTGTTCTGTGAAAAATCTATCTGCAAACATAATACAGAAGTATACCATTACATCATTGTCATCCTTAAAATGTAATAACTTATTCCATAAGTTTACTGAATACAACCCAAGTTTATTTTACAAAATTATGGATCATAAACTTCATTTTAAAAACAGTGTGAGTAAAACCTGAGAATTTATTATTTTAATTGAGACTAGGAAATGAAGAAGCAAGCCACTGTCCAGATGATGTCAAGCTAGTGAATGTCTTTAACATCTTTGATGTGTAGTCAGAACCTACTGCCCTTTCTCAAGCCCCATCCAAGGCATAACCTTGAAATTAAGGGGAAAACCCAAGCACCTTCAAACAAATCTTATTTTTTGAAACCTTGATGCCAGCCGGCACCTACCAAACAATGGAATCTTCAACTTCATTATATTTCTTTACAAACCATGAAGCTTAATTGGAACTATGGAAGCCTGTCTTATGACATTGCTTCTAAAATACTGAACCATCTCTCAAACTGATACAATTAAACAAAATGTTTAAAATTTAATGAAAGGCTTATTTCATTTACCTTTAGTATATTAGTAAGAAGACATTCATATTGTTTTATTGTAACAACTACTACTAAATATAAAAGTAAAATAACCATGTTGTATGTCAGAGAGTGAGTAATACTCACCCACATGCCTCCTTAAATCTAAAATTTATATTTTGAACACAAAAGTTTATAAGGCAGGAAATATCCCAGACATAATCTTTCATTCTTGATACAGTCTTTAGTCAACTGGAGACCCTGTGTTTTTGGAATAATTGCTTCCTTTAAATGGAGGTAGAGACCTTTTTAAACTGTTATCACTAGGCTAAGTTCTAAGACCAGAGATTACTGTGTAAAATTAAATTCTCCAGTTTTCTAGAAGAAAAATATCACTGAAACATAACAGGGAAAGTAAGAGTACTACCATATACACAGAAAACCACAACTTTTATTTGAGAAGCAATCTCTCATGCAGTCAAGGTCTTTTTGCCATTTGTGTAGTGAAGGCAGTTAAAATAGAAATAAAGCTACTTCTACTGACTATCATCAGTACCTTTTGTGAATATTGCCAAAAATCTAGGAAAGGGGTGCTAATAGGGTGATTGAGCAAAACAGTAAAAGAGAGAGCCCATGGTAAAAGGACTAGGTGATCTACCCAAAAAGTTTCCAGATTTACTTGTGGCCCAATCATACAGAAAAGATACTATATTTTAAAGCAGGTCTAAATTTGAATTTATATCACAGGTCCTTCTTTTTCTTTGCATCTTTAAAGTCCAGATGCCCACCATTTGTGTGTGTGTGTATGTGTATGTGTGTGTGTGTGTGTGTGTGTGTGTGTGTGTGTGTGTAAAGAATAGAACCCTGAAATCACTGTGTACTTCAGATTAACTTTTAGCAAAATCTTATATTTGAATCTCCTTGTAGATGTCAGTTTCCACTTGTTGCAGAAATTTTAGATCTTTCTGAATGCCTCTTATGCTCGTGCTCCAACTTCATAACTGCATGGCTTTGTTGAAGCTGAAGTGGGCAAGTGGGAAGAATACTGTGTAAGGCAGCTGTCCTTAATGACTCTCCTTGTCTCCCTTGTCCAGGACTCTTCCCCTAAGAGCTAAGGAGAGGTATGAGGGATGCTGGGGTAAGAGTTGACAGTAGTAGGATCCGTGCTTTTAGTATGACCTGGAAAACATGCTGCCTCTTACTATGGTTGGTGGTTTTCTACAGAACATGGAATTCTTAGACATCACTGTGTTCTCCCAAGGACCAATATCAGTGACTCCAAGGCAAGAGAAAAAGTCTTCCTCAACATCCTGCTACAGAATCAAATTACCTATAGTTTATTTGGCAAAATAAGTATGAAAAGCATATCCTAAGGCTCAAATCAGTAAAAGAGCACTAAGTGTTTTAAAAGCAGACATAAATCTACATAATTACAGTTCATTTAAAATATTTTTAACTAAACAACTTTCGTAGATAGCAAAAATGTAATTCCTTTAAACCTATCAAAGTTAAGTTAAAGACCCACCTTTAATCCTTATGTTCATGTAAAAGCTGAAAGATTGTAAATTACCTAATATCATTATTTTTCTAGGCAGTTGAAAAAATTGTGCTTGCATTTATTAAAGTAGCGCTGACATGAAAGGTTATGTTTTCTATGCTTAGTCAAGTTCTCATTACTTTTTGGAACCAAACAATACAATTCTAGAAACTACAGAAGTAACAGAAGTTATTTAAATTCTAGAAACCGTTTCAAATCTTACTAAATAAAACCATCTGGGTCTCTTCCAATTATAAGGCCCATACAATTTTTATAAATAAGGAATTAAAGTACATTTCCTGCTTTATGAATATAGCAAAAAATGTTGAGATTATTTATTATTTTAAAACAAAATAATCAAAAATTAACAACCCAAAATAATTGTTATAGTAATTATGATCATCTAAGAACATAAAACCAAGACAGGAAGATTCAATTGCAAAAGGTGAATTTCTTTGGGGGCCCGTGTCTGCTTACTTTGAGTGAGGCTGTGAGTGTCCCCACTGCACAGCTCCCTGATATGGGAGACCTGGTTCCAGGCTGCCATCTGCCATCCATCTCAGTCCTCCTTACCAGTGATGTGATGAGGAGGACTCTCTTCCTTCTAGGGTGTCCTAAATTGGCAGCCAGCCTCGTGAATGGGATACCTGAAAAACAGCTCTATCTCCCTTGTCTTCCCATTCTCTTTTCCCTTACTCGGAGGAAGCAGAAGTGCATGCCCTCTTGCTAAGCCCACGTTCAACCAGAATGGGACATTATTTGGATCTATCAGTGAAGGTTTCAATACTTACTCATTTCACAGACTAACACAGAAAAAGTAATTTATATTCAAAGGCAGTCTTACACTATAATTTGAACTTTTTGTTCAAATTTTATTATAGTTGTGTGCATGTGTCTAAGTGTGTGTGTGTGTGTGTGTGTGTGTGTGCGTGTGATTTAAAACTGGAACAGAATGCTGCATCCATTTCAGATTAACTTTTAGCAAATCATGGAATTTAATTTATTCTGCCATTTTGTTCACTGATGCTTTCAGTTGATACTTAGAGAATGTGTTCTACGTGCTATATCTTTCTTCATTTCTCAACCAAAGTATGAGCAAGAAGAAGAGGCTTACTAGTATTACCTCTCTTTTTCTTGCTTTAGGACTCAAAATGAGGGATGGGTAAAAGATTAAGTTTGAATTGAGGTGGAGATTAATCTTTTGAACAGAACTGGACTTTTAAAAACCAAAAATGACCAGAAAGTTGTGGAACTTGCCCAGAATGTCATTGCAGGATAGAAAAGTAGAATTCAACCTAGCCTGGTTGGATACAATGGCTGGGTAAAAAATAAAAATCTTCACATTTATATTCCATTGATTTGATGTGTTTTAATGCTTACAACTTTACTCAAAAATGAGCAACAGAACCCTGGCTTTTCTTTCAATTTATTTGATAAACTAATAATTTTGAACAATTCAAAGTGGCAAAATCTAGTACTTTAATAGCAGTAGAAACCTATAATAAAATGTATCTCTCTCAGTTTTTATTGCTCAAATAATGAACATGACAACATCTTTTTAAGTAAATAAATGATACTGCAGTTGATATGGCCTAACCAGAGAATTTCTAGCAAATTCATACCTGCCAGAAAAAAAAATGCTTTTCTTTGGAACCAAACAATACAATTCTAGAAACCACAGAAGTAACAACAGAAGTTATTAATCAAATAAGATAAATTCATTTTAAAAATCACAGTATGTTACATGCTACTTAAGCATAATAACACAGTTGCCCAACCTTAATTAAGTGATGCTATCATAATTGGTATTGCACTAGTACTAAGTGCAACAGCAGTATTCTATGTGGGCAAGGGACTGGACAGTCTTATTCTCCTCTATATTCCCAGCAGCAAGCAGTCAGACCAGTGGGTGACACATAAATGTTCTATATTAAACAAATACACAGAACTTTCAAAATAGGAAATTTGTGGGGGACAGCTGTCACCTCTGTTTTTTTTTTCTTTCCCCTACATTCAAAAGTAAATCTGCTGATTTTTCAACATTACACAGCATGGCTATGGAATCCTGAGGAAACACAGAAAGTAATATTGTAAGGTTTTGCTTCATTGTGGGCATGAAGGGAGATATTATCAATAAACATTGATTAATAAACTAAATAAAGAAATTAATATGCTTTCTTCTTGACACTGGATTATAATAGGTAAAAGAAAATTCAGGAACTCAACTCAGCAGCAAAAATAACAGTAATAGTAATCATCTGATTAAAAAATGGACAAAAGATCTGAATAGACATTTCTCAGAAGAAGACATACAAATGGCAAATAGATATGTGAAAAAAATGCTAACATGACTAATTATCAGAGAAATGCAAATCAAAACCACAATGAGATCTCACCTCACCTCAGTTAGACTGGCTACTATCAAAAAAAATAATAATAACAAATGCTGGTGAGGATACAAAGAAAGAACTTTTATTCGCTGTTGATGGGAATGTAAACTAGTATAGCCATTTTGGAAGAAAGCACGATGTTCCTCAAAAAATTAAAAATAGAATTACCATATGAGTCAACCATCCCACTGCTGGGTATATATCCAAAGGATATATAATCAATATGTCAAAGATATATCTGCACTCCTATTATTGCAGCACTATTCACACCAGCCTAGATATGGAATCAATCTAAATGTCCATCAATGGATAAATGAATTTCAAAATGTGGCATATATACATAATGGAACATTAGCCATAAAATAATGAAATACTGTGATTGTGACAACATGGATAAACCTAGAGGATATTATGCTAAGTGAAATAAGCCAGGCACAGAAAGTCAAATACCACACGGTCTTGCTCATTGATCTCATAGAAGTAAAGAGTAGAAGAGTGACTATCAGAGGCTGGTGAGAGCAGCGGGGACAGTAGGGAACGGAGAGAGATTGGTCAACAGGTACAAAGTTAGAGTCAGATAGGACAAACAAGTTCTGGTGTTCTACTGAAAAGTAGGCTGACTACAGTCAACAATAATGTATTGTAGTCTTCAAACTAGCTGGAAAAGGGAATTTTTAATGTTTTTGCCACAAAGGAATGACAAGTGTTTGAGGTGGTAGGTATGCTAAATACCATGATATGATCATTACACAATGTATATATGTATTGAAACAACATATTGTAGCCCATTAATATATACAATTATCATGTGTCATTTAAAAATAGACTAAAACTTTATTCAGGATGACAAAGGAATCTTCTGCATTCTGATATGCATTTGTGAAATAATTCCTAGAAAAATTATTTCAGTAAATAGCATCAAAGGCCAAGTAATTATTTTTTAAAAACACTCATCTGTAATAAAATATCAAAAGATTAATTATAAATAAATTCTGATTTGACTTGTGCAATATTTACTTCAACAAATTTTAGAATATACTAACCAGTGAAGACATTTTTGGCAACTGTGTAATTCTGTAATATTCATTGAATCATTTATTTAAAAAGCGATTCTACACCTTATATCCTGAAGCAAACATACAGAAAAGATTTTAAGGTCATTTTAACAAAATACATCTTTTCCACAATAATATTTATCTAAATTTGGCTTTTATTAAAATTTTCCTGAACTTTACATAACATTGCCTCATCCCTATTTCTAGCTCTGTTTTCTCACTTTGAGTAGGTTGTGAAGACGAAAATGAGATTACTGGCATGCATAATGTTTTTGCTTGAATATGGAAGGGGCTTTTTATAACACTGCTTGTTGTTACTACTTTCATTCTCAAGAAAGAATCACTCAGAATCTAAGGGCATTTATGGCGGTAAATATCTGAAACAGAAAGTGGGGTACATCGATAGGGACCTATACTACTAAAAATATTTGCTTTGAGTTCAGACACATTAATCTGAGCTCACCTACTTAGCAGCTACATGACACTGAACAAGTTATATGACTTCTCTATGCCTTATTTCATTTGTAAAATGGATATAACAAGCCTTACGATATAACAAGCCTTGGATATAACAAGATGTTACGTTGAATTACATGACAAATGGAAAACAGCAGTGATTAGCACATTGTTCATGTACAAGAAACAGTGGTCATCATGCCTATTGTTAGACTTTGAAGGTAGAAATTTCATTGTTTTATTTTGCATCCCCAACACTTAGCACAATGTCTATTAAAAGAATACATAAACATATTCTGGCTTCGGGTATGTCCTTATGGTCCTATGTCATTCTCCTCCCAATGCAAAGATTTTGAGCCAGGCAGGAAGAGGTGTCTGAATAAATTGGGCAGGATCACTTACTCTTATCTATATCCTAGAGGTGAACCACCTTATCAAAGCTGTTTGTTGGTGGGTTCCCCCTACAAACTGATACAGAGACTCTCAAAGATACCTTTGCCAATTGCACATCATTTACATGCATGTGGTAAGTTAGTCTCTGCTGCTGAGTAATTTATGGAGTAGAATGGAAGGAGAAATGTATAAAGAATTACTATACAATGGGATCTAAACCAACAATGGGACCCAATCCAATAAATAAGAGAGGCACATCAAACCGAAGAAGGAGTAAGTGGGACAGACAGAAAAGTGTCGGAGACAAGGCAAAGTTAGTTTGTATTCTGTTGTGAAGGGTGAGCGGCCTTTTCTGGGTTGAGCACGTTTCTTAAGTTGCCAGGCTCTGACCCTTGTTCACATTTATGACCTTGTGTCTTCAGCATCTTGTTTCAGTTCACCTTTCTGCTTACTTTCTCCTTGGTCATGTTTCTTACTTCTTCCAGCTCCCAAACTTGACCTCTGCACTCTGAAACCCAAATACAGGCTCTTGACCTATCTCAGGTTTCAATACCCATTCTCGTGCCCTATTCTGTCTCAGTAATTGACCCTCTCACATCTGCTCAGACATCAGCCATGAGAGTATCTATAACTGGGCCAGAATTTTCTTCAGAAAACTGATCTGTGTCTGTTCCAATAGCTTTGCAGGCCCCTATGTTTATCCACTGGAAACAGTGATCTCTACTATTTGAGAACTAGTTCCTAAGCACAAATACTATTTCTAGAGTTTCCCTGTACTTTAAAAACTCTCTCTTGTCCAAGGCCCCAAGCTTGGCCTCCAATAATCCATAAAAGGAACTCTCAATCCATGAACACCATGTAATGCTCTCTCAAGGGATTTGTCAACCTCCAGTTGAAGGCTGTTCCACAGCCCCAGCCTGACTTGCACAGAGCTAAAGGGTCTTCCAATCAGATCTGATCCTTTCCCCAGGTCTAGGGCATGGGTACTCCCTTGTCCCAAGTCCCCATCATCTCTATGCTCAGCTGTAATTCCAAAGAGCTCCAGGATTCAAGCTTTCTCAGGAGAGATATTGCCTGAAAGAAACTAGATAATGTTCCTACATTATCATTCTGTTCAAATGAAATCTAAGCTTTCAGTAACTTCAAAGATAGAACAAAACTTCTGATAACTTAAAAAACAAAATATGAACTTGTACAGTTAGCAGAATTTATCTTCCATATATTTTATGTTACACATAACTATTTCAAATATAACAAAGTAAGAAAGATATAGAAAATGTACTTGAGATCTTAAAATCACATATGAATATAGCTCCCAGTATTAAAAGGTAGAAACACTGTGAGTCATGACTGAAAATAAATATAATCAGTTTGAACTGAGTGATAAGTATTAATGCCTAGAGGAATTTGCCAAGAGGAAGAAAACAGAGATATGTTCTCACAACTATAGTTTCATTGAAAACTACTAGTTTCAAAAAACCCATTAGTACTGAAGAGCTTTTGAAGCTACAAAATGTTTACCATCCTGGGACTTGAATATTAAGACAAGCTGAGAAAGGAAGATGAAAGCAGTGATTAAAAAATTTTATCTATAAGATACTTTAAATTATAGCAATAATTTAAATAACATTGCTCATTGTTACTACTTTTCTAAATTATAGAAATAATTTAAAGTATCTTAAAACCTGAGATTACTTAGGCTTACAATAATGAATATATAAAAGTTTTAGATGGACTTGCTGAGTTATTTCTGTAGCCTCATTTCACATCAATTCCTCATGTACTGCTACCATTAGTGATTTCATGCCCTATTTTATTCTTGAACACACTCTCTGCTTCAGTATTTTTTCCCCTGAAGCTAAGTAACCTCAACTACTTACTAAGAGCTTCCCTGAACTTTTTGGTAGATTTTAAGTCAGTATATGAAATACTTCTCTTTGTAGCAAAATGTACTTATTCTTAGAGCAGCAGATATATCACCTTGTTCTGATGTATAGGTTAGCAAGCAAAGCATTCAGCAGTACTTCTTAAGCAGACTTCCCAAGTTCTCAAAAGAAACATATTCAAGACAATTCCCTCATCAACCTGAAGAAAGTGTAGATAACATACATGAACTCAGCATTACTCTGGCAGGGAAGAAAAATAGTATATATATACATATTTTTTTTAAATAAAAGTTGACATCGGACTTCATCTTCTCATGCTCTAGAAAATACAATTTGAATACCATAGAGACAATATCTATTATATCTACATTATAGCTATGCAAAACAGCAGATAAAAGATTTCCAAGAAATTCTCTTAACAGCAGAGCCACTTTCTGGAGTGTATGCAACAACATTTTTGGATTGTGAAAACATTATACCCTGCTTATTTTGAATTTCTTCACTGAAGGCTGTTCCTCAGCATAGAACCATATATAGAGCATGAAAAAAAAAAACCCATCACATTATTCTGTGATTAAAAGAAATCTTCTCTGAAGTGAATTCAGTGAGTAGGGTGACACTTAAGAGAGCTGCACATATTCCTGAAAGTCTCTAAATACTTCCATGGTTTACTGTTTTGTTTCAGTACCAAGAGGGCTGATACCTCTCTGTATACATTATCAGGTATCATTTTCTGCCACCATAGTATTTAACTGTACCACCAAAGTGGTACATTCTACATTTAGTAGGATGTTATTTTCCTCCTTCACTAGGGCAAAGTTTTTTTTTTCCTTCTTCTAATTTCAACTAGATAACTAATGGATCCATGATGATATCATACGGTTTTAGGGAAAAGAACAAGTGCTTAAAAACTGTAGTTGAATGGTTAAGTAAGTAATGAAGTCATGAATGGATAATTTTGCCTTATATACAATGATATCCTTTGCATTTCTGGCCACTACAATCACTTAGTGTTTCTTGGTCACTTACTCTGCCCATGGAGACGAAAACATATTCACTACATGCAGCCTTGGAAAGGAGACAGAGAAAGCTGCTGTGCATAGCTCTGGGTAGAGTAATGCTGTGAGATTGGCAAGAAGAACACGGGTCAGGTTAGTGGAGAAAGTAAAGAAGATCTAGCTAACAGAAAGAGGGATTTTGGTGAAAAATGGATATTATGATGGGGAGAGACAGAGAGAGCAGACTAACCAAACCAGACAGCATCATGCATTGATGGGCTGTGGGGATAGAGGAATGCATAAAACAAGGTAGAAAAACAAGAACAAATGTCCATACTCTCAAAGCACCATGACAGCAGAAAGCCTTGAACCCATATCATCAATGTAAAAAACTTGAGATTCTGGCTTTGAAGAAGTCATGTTACATTTTTTCACAGAGACTAGTTCTTAGGAATGTGTATGCTGAATCTATGTCAAACCTATTTCAAACCCTAACTCCACCACTATTATGAGTAAAGCCCATTATCACTGAAGGATATGGGATTAAAAGTAGAGGCTTTGAAATCGACAAACCTGAGTTCAAATTCAAGCTCTGCTACCTTCCACTTATGACTTTAAGGAAGCTAAAAGACCAATAATAACATGAAAAACAACAATAGTGTCTATCATTGCATTATAAAGATTATATGAGAACACAAATAGAAAGTGTCTGGTACTATGAATGTCTCAAGAAATAGTTATTATTAATAAGGGCAATACAAACCAAGCTAGTCTCTTTATACAAGAAATGTTGATAATCAAATAAACCCACTGACAATTTAGAGATTAAGGCAAATTGCCAATTGAGGGAAAAATAGACTGAAGCCATAAGCATGGAGCAATAAAAAAATCTCACCCCAGAAAGTCTATTGCCCAAGCCCTCAAAAATATCTTATCTATATGAGCAGAATCATACAGTATTTATTTTTCTGTGACTAGCTTATTTTACTTAGCATAGTATTCTTTAGGTTCATCTATGTTGTAGCCTATGACAGGATTTCTTTTTTTTTCAAGGCTGATTAATATTTCACTACATGCATTTTCTGTGTCCATTCATCCATTCATGGGTATTTAGGTTGTTTCCATCTCTCAGCTATTGTGAATAATGCTGTAGTATCTAAAGTAGGCAAACTCTTAGACACAGAGAATAGAACAGTAGTTTCCAAGGCTGGTGGAGAGGAAAAATGAGAAGTTATTCAATGGATACAGAGTTTCAGTCATACAAGATTAAGACATTCTAGATATATCCTGTGCAATGTGCATATAATTAACAATTCTATACTGTATACTTAAAAATTTAAGAAGGTTGATTTCAAGTTATGTGTTTTTATCACAATAAAATTTTAAAACATCTACTCTATATCAATGACAGAATCTTTGATGTTAATGTGCTCCTTTTTAAAAATGTACATATGCCCTTATTAAGGCTGGACATTCAAGTTCAGCATAAATTACATTGATCAGATAATCTGTGAATAAATCTATGAATGAGTACTCAAAGAAACGGAGATTTGATTGGGAAAACAGGCAGAATCACTGACTGACTTGGGAGCCTAGTAACACTTGGCAAGAGGGAGGACACAGACAAGGGATAGGAAGGGGGATTCTAGCCTTCCAAGTGCAATGAAATAATATATATCTGGGGAGCATAGGAGAAAATACATCAAGAAAAATGAAAAATGCTAAGCCAAACTTCTAATTCTCTGAGATTTGTCCGGCATCTGAAGGATCTGGTCTTTTGTATTTCACTAACAACTATCTTCTTGACCAGTTTAGTGTACACACTATAGGTTGCCAATGACTTTTATATCCCTTCTTCATAAGGCCAATCTGAGTCATCATGAAGACTCTCAAATGATCGTTTAAGAGAGAGAGATCTTTATTTCTAGTATGCAAAACTAGAAGATTTATACAATTATAGCTGTGCTTACAATAAAATAATTTATAAACTAAGCCTTTGCAACTTGTAATAAATAAAATCTTTACTCCCTCCTGTGGTTTACATTTCTTTAAAATATTGTTTTACATCTCTCCCAATAAAAATTTCAGAAAAAGAGCATTGCTATTTTTGTTGAGAATAGTTTTAATTAGCTTATGAGATCAATTCTACCCAATACTATCCACTTCCACTCCCTGGAAGCCCCCATATTTCCTAAAAGCCTATGTTTCAATAACCTATCTCCCCAAAAGAGAAATAAGTGTGATTATCCTACATGCACAAGACTTAAAGAAGGTAGGAGAAACGGGACTAGAAGAGAACAGACAGGAGAGACAGGTCATAGCTATTTTTCTCATTAGGGTCACAGCCAGACTTTTAGGCCAATGCCTATTTTTATGGGCTCCAAAAACCAGGGGTACAGCCTCTATTTTAGAAGAGAAGAAATAATATACCCCTTTAAAACATTTGAATATCAAAAGAGCTAAAGATTGTTGAACAAAAGATATAAGCAATTTATGCAAATAAAAGCCTTCGTAGAACAGACTTTACTTCTGTCTTCTATTCTAAGGGAGGGATTATCATTTTAAAAATTAAGGTGATACTCTCAAGCAAGAATGAACCATAATGACATTTAGGGTGTCTTTCACTTTTAAAGTCTATCAACTTCCATAATGATACATCCCAAAATTAACTAAAAAGTTATATATGACAAAAATAATGAACATAATATACCTTCCTCAAAATCTGATAAAGTCTATCAAAATCCAAGGAAATGGTCAGGGGAAATCCAAACTACATATTCTTAAGACAAATAATTTTAATAATCTATAAGCAAAAGAACAATGACTGGCTGAGATAAAAGGCAATTTATCTCATGCCTGTAATGTCAACATTTTGGGAGGCCACAGTGGGCAGATTGCTTGATCTCAGGAGTTTGAGATGAGCCTGAGTAACATGGCAAAATCCTGTCTCTACAAAAAATACAAAAATGAGCCAGGCGTGGTGGTGCATCCTGTAGTCCCAGTTAAACAGGTGACTGAGGTGACAGAATCCCTTGAGCCTTGGAGGTGGAGGTTGTAGTGAGCCAAGATTATGCCACCACACTCCAGCCTGAGAGACGGAGCCAGATCCTGTCTCAAATAAAATAAAAAATAAATAAAGCAATTTAAATAGAAGATTTGTACAAAAAGCAACTCACAAAAGAAATGCAAACAATAATAAATACCAATGCAAATGTTTAACCATATTATTCATCAAACCAATGCCAACTAACAAAAGAGTGGTGTTTCTGTTCTTTTGGTCTGTTAAGCATTTAATGCTGGCAAGGGTTTTGGCAAAGGGGTCCATCCATACATCGCTCACAGAAGCATCAACTGGCACCTGTTTTCCAGGGTGTAGTTTGACAATCTGAATCAACAGTCTTAGAAATATGCATAACTTTGTGGCAGAACTTTTCCTTCTAAAAATTTATTCTAAAAAATGATTAGACAGTAGGAGTTAAGGACTTGGAATTCAGACATAGATCTGAGTCTCATGTCAATCAACAATTTACTAGCCCTGTGCACATGATTAGATTGTTTAATACTTTCTCATTTAACCCATTCTAAGTCTAGCCTTCCTCAGTCATATCCCTGAATGAGGATAAAGAAGTGTAGTTACCGAATAATATCATTATTTTCAATTGAAAAAATATATACAAGATAATTAAAATACTATCTGGGACCCTACAAACACTTAGGAAAACTTGGCTATCATTATCAATTTGTTGTTACAGGGGAACCAATATAAAAAAATTCATGAATGCATGGTGAATAACAGAAAAAAAAAACCTGTCAAAACATAATTTAATGAAATACTAGTTTGACATCTGACAGTAATTGTTAACTGTTTCCCCCAATAACCATTTCTCTCTATTTCTACAGTAACCAATTGTTTAGCTGAGGACCTGGTCATCCAGAATAAATGCTAAATTTTGCAGTCTTCTTTGTGGACTTGTGGCTAGGTTCTGGTAAAGTGAAGAGTGCAATTTCTGCACTGTATCTGTAAAGAGAATACATGGGCTTTGCCATTTCCCCATTTCTCCTTCTTACTTGACAGAATACTAACAGGATTGTGAACTAATCAGGAAATACGGAAGACAGTACTACCTCCAAGACTGTGGAACAAGATAGAAGAACCTTGGATGTCGACACCATGGTGCAAACCATCTGAGTAACTTTGTAAAAGAAAGGCCCACCAGTCTGGACTGACAAGGAAAAGAAAAGAGAAACAAACCTGTTCTTGTTTGAACCACATAGCCATTTGGAGTTTTTCGGACATGCAATCAAGCTATATTCTAACTGATACACTGACTGAAAATGATGTTTAATGATATCACAAAGTTTCAGTATAGTTTAGATTCAAAATGCAGATCACCAAACTGTTTGTATAGGGTGATCATTGTTAAAAATGTTCACTTCTCTCTTCCTCTCTCTTCCCATCCCTCCTTTCTTCTTCTCTGTGTGTATGTATGTGTATGTAGAAAAAATGCCAAGAAAGAAGTTAACTACAATGTTAAAAAAAGTTATATCTTTGATGGAATTGTGGGTAAGATGTACTTTTACGTATTTTACATAATTTCTGAATATTTGCAATGATTGTGTATAATTTTATAACCACAAAAATATTTTTCAAAAAAAACCAAATATACCCACCATCATGCAGAAAATTATATATATGTATGGTTGAAAAGCTAGCATATTCCTAAGTCTTGATATATTATCTTTATTTTGGGGTAAATCTCAACTGCCTTATTATAGAGAATTGATTATTAAGCATCACTATAAGACATTTAGATAACTAATGTAGATGACGGGGTGATGGGTGCAGCAAACCACTATAGCATGTATATACCTATGTAACAAACCTGCACGTTCTGCACATGTAACCCATAACTTAAAGAATAATAATAATAATAAAGCCTTAAGAACATTCTGTATTTAAAATAACAAATTTGTATTTCTAATACTAAATGACAGAGACAGAGAAGTTGGAGGGAGCTGGAAAAAGGCTGCTGCTGGTGGGTGGTAATGCATTTCTTCTCTGCTGTAGTGCAGGACTCAAAAATGATTTCGCTTTTGAAAAGTACAGAAAAAAATCTTAAGGCAAGTTACTAGTTAATGGGTAAAATAATTAAAAATGTGACCCAGAAATGATAAATGAAAAGACTAGACAATGCAAAAACCAGAGAGTACTTAACACAATTAGGATGCATAGATATGAAAAATAAAACAAGATGAAGGAAGAATGTTGAAAAAGTATACTAAGGCTTCAGACAAGGTCAAAAAATGTGACTATATGATATTTTCAAGGCTCATTTAATATTAATAAAACGTTCATAAAATGTCAAAAATAAAATGAAAATGTAAGATGTATATGGCAATACCAACTAAAAAAAGAAGCAGTGATATCAGCCAAAATATGATTCAAGCAAAGTCAAACTAAAAAAGAGGTTATTTTATTAAAAAAAAAAAAAACACTTACTAAGCACCTATCACATACCAGGCATTATGCTAGGGGCTGGGGCTACATGGTGGACAAACACAAAAACCATCATGGGGCTGACATTCTAGTGGGAAGAGATAGAGAATAAAATAACTTAGAAAAATGCATGAATGATAAGGACTAAGGAGAAAAATAAAGAGGGGAAGAGAGAAGACATTTGGGAAGAGAGGTGGTTGCAGTATCGCAGTAATGTGTCCAAGGAAGTCCTCAATGAAAAAGTATCATTGAGCAAAAAACAAAGGAGGTGAGGAAGTGGATCATAAACAATTATGCAAGAAAGGCATTCCAATTCGAGAAAATAGCAACAACAAATGCCTTGAAGAGAATGTGCCTTGATGATCCAGAAGAGCTAGGAGGATAGTGAGTACAGAAGAGAAGAGTGAGGCGAGAGTGGCATGGAAAGCCACTGAAGAAGTAACAGCAGAGCCAGGCATCGCGGCTCAAGTTTGTAATCCCAGCACTCTGGGAGGCTGAGGCAGGAGGCTTACTTGAGCCCAGGCTGTTGAGACTAGCCTGGGCAACACAGATACATTTCACCTCTACAATAAATTTGAACAAAACAGCCAGGCGTGGTAGCATGTGCCTGTAGTCCCAGTTACTTGGGAGGCTGAGGTAGACGGATTGCTTCACTTTAGGTCAGGACTACAGTGAACTCTGATCATACCACTGTACTCCAGTCAGGGTGACAGAGTGAGACCTGTCTCTAAATAATAATAAAATAATTTTTAAGAAATAAGAAGAAAAATGATAGGAAGCCAGAGTATTTGGGGTTTGATGGACACTTCATGAGTAGAGATTTTGGCTTTTATTCTGAGTGAAATAAGAAATTGGAGAGTGACGTGATCTGACTTACATTTCAACAAAATCACCCTGCCTGATTTGTGTGGCAAAGTAGGGAGATCAGTTGGGAAGCCAGTGAAATAATCCAAGAAGAGATGATGTAAAAACTTGGATAGGTGGTAGCAGTTGATGGAGATCATGAGAAAAGATAATCCAGGAGCAATACTGACATTTGCAATTGAAGATTGTGCATAGGTTGTAAGAGAGATGGAGGAATCAAAGGTGGCTCCAAGGTTTTTGTCTTAAGCAACTGAGTGTAGTTGTTATTTACTGGGATAAAGACAGTGGAAGTAGGAGTTGGGATGGGAGGAAGATCAGGAGATTGAGTTTGAACATGTCAAGTTTGAGAAGTGTGTTACATATCTAAATGGATAGTTGAATATATGATCCTGAAGTTCAGGTACAACTTCTGGTCTAGAAAGACAAATTTGGGAGTTATCAAGGTAGAGAATAAAGGGATGAGATAGCCATGCAAATAGTGTAGACACAGAACAGAAATAGCCCAAGGAAGAACTCTAAGGACTCCAACGTTTAGAAGTTGGGGGAATGAGAAGGAACTAGAAAAAGAGATTGAGGAAGCCAGTGGAGTAGAGTATGTGGCTAGTGAGATGGCAGGAAAGCCACAAGCATGGTGCCCTGGAAGTCAGGTGAACAAAGCAGCTCCAGAATGACACAATGATAACAGTCAAAAGCTCCTAGTAGGTCCATAAAGTGAGGACCAAGAACACTGACTACTGGATATAGCAACGTCAAAGGTGAGACTGATAAGGGTTTTTTTTGTTTTGTTTTCTCTGTATGGTGGAAGCATAAACCTGTTTAAAGTGAGTTCAGGAACAAAGGACAGGAGAGAAAATGGAGACAGTGGCTATAGAAAACCCTTCCCAAAAGTTTAGCAGGCAGTGGAAGGGAGAAATGTGGCAGAAGTCAAGAGAGAAGTTTTTGGTTTTTGTTTTATTCTTTTCTAATGGTAGAAATAACAGCGTGTTAAGAAACACAAATTATTATAACCACAGTTGCTGATTAACTTATCTTATGCTAAGCTAGTAATTTGGAAGAAAACACCAATGCTTCAATTATGAATGGAAATAATGCAAAAAAAAATTGAATTTTGTAACTAAAGATGTGACAGTCAGCTGTAAACATTGACACAAAACCTTGCTTCAGGATGGTAGGAAGTCCTTCTAAAGTAATTCATGGTACTTTTGTCTACATTCTCTAATATTTTACAGCCCTTTATGCTTTTGCACAAAAGATAATTCCTTATCAAAAATTTCAGAAGTCAAAGTAAATTTATCCTAATACATCGACTAAATATAATTTTATGACTAACACTGCCTCCAAAGGACCATAACTACAATGGCTAAATTTTGTGCAAGGCTTCTCATACTGAAATGTTTGACTCAGGCCTCATTTTACATAATTTTTGTAAAAAATAAGGCCTTCTGAAAGTGGGATAAAAGTATTCATTTAAAACAATTAATTTTAAACCTAATTCCTTTCTGTGTTCATAATTTTAAAACTTCAAGAATTTAATTCATTCCCTATGTAATTGTGTGTTAAAACATAATTATCCAAATTAAATCTCATAGGAGCCTTAATCATTGCTTATGGCTATTTGCCAATTCTTCATTAGATCAAATACTGCTGCTTTTAGCTATTATGTAATAAAACAATAACCTTTAAACATCTAATAACATACTTAATAGTCTATCAAGCATCACTATTTCAACAGTCTGTTTTTTAGTGTCTCTTAATTAACGTCTGAGCACTGTAATTACTTTCCTCAAATGTGTTGTTTTTTCTTAATTATGCATTTCTTAAATTATAACGATTACATTTTGTCCTGGAATATTAAAACAAACATTTCAAAACAATTTCTTAAATAACCTATTATTTAATATTAGTCCAATTCATCCTAAGCTAAAAGTAATGGCTATTATTTCAGTATAAGCGATTACATATTTTAGTGGATCCATTATCCTGATTCTAATTCTGATTGGGATGAATGTTTTCTGAATTGGAATTCCTTATAGTTTTTCACAGAACTGGGAAGATACAGAAGTTTGTGTAAATAACTTCCAATTGCTATTAGTCTTATAACTATTTCAGCTATTTTTTATTGTACAGAACACTAACTTCGATAGTATTCTTCTAAACATTTGCCCCATCTTGATAGACTTTTATTTTAACAATTTATTTTTCTTTCACAGTCTCTTAGTGTTTTACATGTCTTATTTGGAACTCTTCATCTATACTCTAAACAATGTCAGTAGCCCAGAGAAGAGAAACTGATTCTTGACACAAAATGTATGGTCTCAGAATGTCACTCAAAACCCCCCAAGTAGGGCAGGACATAACTCTAATATTCCTACATTTTTTAAGACTTTGAAGCATCAAAATACACTGGCTCTCTTTTCTAAGGAAAATAGCTTTTCCTCTACAAATCTTTCACGCTGCTCAAAAATTTTAAAGCATTCTATCCATGATAAAATGCTGACAATACATCTATTGACAGCAACAGGTAACCAGTGGCTGTAAAATATACAGACGGTGCTTTCTCCAAGCTTGAATCAAACAGGATCTCACATATCTCAGATCTTGTTCTTGGTAGAAAGGGATAAAAGGAACCGAGAGAAATGCTCTTGGCTAGCACTGGCTGGGGTGTTGGAGGGCAGAAGAGGTGTTAGCAAGAGGGATCCAGTATCTTTTTGTTTCATTAAAACCCCGACTTGACAGGAAACATAGGGAAAACTTACCCACAGAAATGGTGCATCCGCTGTGCAGGCCAAAAAGTAGATTCTCCCACCGCTACTTAGAATAAAGAAACTTATAGTTCTCTTTCTCTGGTGTTCCTGGCCGCAGTCATCTCTCTTCCCTCCTTCTGCATTCACTATTGTACTCTATTCCAATCACTTAATTTTCTTTCTTAAAACTCTGAATGCCAAGGGTAAAAGCCCTTAGGAAGTTGTCCATGATTGTGTGCCAGTTCAGCTCAAAATCTATATAGACTCTTGGACCTGTTAAAATGAGAATGTGATTTGATTGACCTACTTTCTGTTTACCTTTTTCCAAAAAAAATAAGAGGTATTGAGGGAATTTGATGGTGAACTGAATTCTAATTCCAAATGCTGCAAATGTGATCTCAAATTGCTTCTTCCGCCAAATGGGGGTACAGAATTAGTTGAGGTGGTAGCAACATTTAACATTTGGTTGGCCAGAAATTATTGTATTTTCTTTTTCAAGTGATTGCTTCTGAAGGAATTCCACTCACTCATTTGTCCCACAAATATTTACTGAGCACCTACTATATGAGCAATAAGTCTTTAGAGCTCAGTGGCTATATCTCACGAGAAGGCTAGATTCCTTGAAGATATAGTCATGGAAATGACTGACATGCAATATGAGTGCTGTGCCATCACGGGTGAGATGTTTCCCTTCCTCTGGAAGGGGTCAGTGATGTGTCAGAGAAAGTTTCACAGATGCAGTAAAAGACAACAAGAATAAATGGGGCCAAAACCCACCACAAGACAAGGAAAACATTGAGCTGAAGGGAAGGAGCACATGTGTGGAGATTCAAGTAAAGCTGGACAGGTGGCCTGAGTTCAGGTTTGAAGCACTTTGCATGCCCTGGTAAGAGCATCATATGAATCAAAACTCACAAGAATCTACAGGTCCTTTCCCCTGATGAGTAGGAAAAACACAAAATTTTGTTCATTATTTTCTCAAAGGTTTCCATTGATGGGGACCTGCACTGTGTTTTGTTATTAAAATCAGTTGTAGAAGAATTGCTTTCTGAGAATTACAGAAACATATTATGTAAAAGGAAAGCCCTAAGAATCCAGTTCCTTAAATCATTTCAATAGTCATTGTTACAAACTTGCAAAAAGTCTGATAACATTGGTCTTAGGCAATAATTTATCAAATAAGTAATAACTATAAAGCGTTTATTGAACAGTATACATCTTGGCAAGAAAGTAGGCTGGTGAAGATTTCCTACTTTGATGGTAGATGGATTTGTTTCTATTTTTATGGTTGTGTGTGTGTGTGTGTGTGTGTGTGTGTGTGTGTGTGTTACATTTAATAGAGTGAAATGTTTCAGCTGTCTTTTTGATGAACTAACATGTGTGTCTGGTATTTTTAAGTGAATGAACAAGAACATATACAATATGCAAAAACTTTTTATTCTTTATTACTGAATAACAGATAAAGACCCTGTGAGGATTAATCAGTAAGAACTTAAACTCCAGTCTACAAATCCTAAGTAGGATTATATGTGCACATATTAATATTTTCTTACTGAAACTGTATAGTCTGGCATATTGGATTGAACAGACTGCAATAATGAAGCATAATTACTTCCACACAAAAAAGTCTATATCAATTTTTTCTTGATGACCTATTTTCAGTGCATTTTCCCCAGTAGCGCAATCACCCAACACATCTCCAGCAGACTGTGTACTATAGTCTCAAAGCCTCACATTTAAAAAGCCAGCACTCCCATGTATTTGTGAGTGAAAACTCACCGCATGAAGATACACTTTCTCTACCAGTAGAAGACCCAACCTGTCACACCATAAAAGGGTTTATAGGCCTTTTATCATTAGTAGAGAGACTGGCTAAATATGGGATCTTCACTTGCCTGAATGCCATCAAGTCTAATACAACTTAGTCTCCTGTCCTGTTTGTAAAAATTTTAAGTGTTTTTCCCCTCCAAATTGACAGATGCTGTAGAATTCTAATTTTAAAATGTGAAGTAAAAGAGGATGTCTTAAAAGCTCCTTCCAAATAGGGAATAAAAATACTTTCTTATGGGCATTTTGCCTTTTTGGGGGGTAGGCAGGGTTTGGTATAAAATTTTGAATAATTTATTGAGAAACATGGGAGCATCTTGTGTTTTCTTGATTGCTTATGCCAAGAATATTGAATAGTTAAAAAGTAATGAGAGGTTAGGAAGAAAATAAGTTGGACTCACAGATAAGACAGAAGCATCATTGGATACTTTCCTGTGGGATGGGCGGTGCCCAGATGTGCTGTAACTTAAAGGATTTAATGGCAACATACACTAGCCACTCTAATTAAATGTGATTTTGCTCTTTGTGCTTATTTCACAGGAATCCATTTTTCAGATGGCATTGCCATCTATGTTCAAAATTCTCCAGAGTGGCCAAGAATCATATGCATCCTAAATCATTCTTTGAAATTTTGGCACCAAGAGTTTACCTTTGTCACAAAATAGCAGCTGTCACCACCAAAAATTAAGGCTTAAGTTAGGAAAGACTTAACTGTGAAAATGCTGTGACATTTTTCTAGTGGTAGGTGTTGAACAGAACATACAAGAGGAGTGTTTTAACATACACGTTTTGTTTATATCTTTTCCTACTTACACAATTATCTGAACATGATAAAGTGGAATGCTGAGGAATACCAAATGCATTTTAGAGTAGAGACAAAAACCAACAAACTTCTATATTCAAGCTTTTCCTTAGGTAAACAATCTAAAGTGAGTAATACAGGCTTATTAGTATGTTTTTTGAAATACAGCAAAAATGATGGGAAGGGGCGCAAAAGAGGCTCATAACACTGAATGCAACTGCGAAGCGTCCATCCCTGTTCAAAAGGAAGAAGTGTTGCTCACAGGGTCAGAGACTTTTTAAAAAATAAATTTATGTCTTTATTTTGTCTTTCCTTTTTCTGACTTTCCACAGACTTAAAATATCATCCAAATAGTCTAACGTTTATACTATTATTCTCTTTTCTGGTATGCTGCCAATTGTACAGGGTACAATTGATATTGGTAACCAGATTAACTCTTCAAAGACAAAAAGTATTTATTAAAAAGACCAAGCACAGCGTGGAGCACACAGAAAACGTTCAACAAACGTGCTGAACTGAGTTTCACTGCTCTAACTGGACCCAAACCCTTTGGAGAGGGCCGGCAGTGTATTCAGGTCACAAGAAGAAGAAGAATTCTTTCTGTTCTTTCTTTATGTTAGAGGCAGGAAACTGTCAGGGTCAAAATATCCAGGATATGTGGTATGATTACACATAATAACGTTCCTAAATAATATAATCTTTTAACATTTAAAATAAAACAGTATCAGTTTTTAAAGGCAGGGGAAAAATGCATATATAATAAAATATACACATGCATTTGTATATATATTACATATATGCATTTATACACATCCTTATTTAGGTGTGTATATAGATGCACATATGCACATATACATATATGTTTCCATATAACATACTGATGTAAATGTATTTATATATATAAAACATCACATGCCATTTCCTCACTCTGAAAGGTATCACAGGAAACTTCACAGTAACCGAACATTTCTATTGAAAATCTATTCAGTCATACTTTTAAAATAGACAAAAGTTTTATATTAAACTCTTATGTAGCACAACATGTCCATATTTTTTCATTACATAAGAAAATATATGCTTATATTTCAGTCCTTGACAGCTGCCACCTTCTCTCTTTCCTAAAATTAATGATGTTAACTTTTTGTTAATAAAGTTGTAAGCAATTTACAAAGATACTAGATTATGGACATAAATATGATGGCCTTCAAGTAATCTGAACTTGTGGTTAAGGAAGGCTGTGTACTGGGAGACTGCTGGCTGAATGTCACAATAGTAAATGTGTTCACTGTAAAAAGGACAAATACAAGGGTTTGAAAGGTGACTGAAGTAAGTAGTTTTGAGATGAGCACTTGATAAGATTAAACTAAAGCTATAAATATGCTCAAATCCATCCTTTAAAAAATGTTTGCTTGTTTTGGTTAAGTTGTGACTCTAATCTCTAAATAAAATAATCATTTTAAGCAGCAGTTTCCTCTTACTGCTACCCAACGCACTGAGTTAATCCGTTCAGAGAAAATGTCCAGTGTCAACTCCTGTCTTATCTTAACAAATTTAGAGTTCTACCATTCAATAAATGAGCAGGTTTTCAAGCAACCATCCTCTATTTTTCTCTCTTCTTTCTTCCCTCCAAGTTATCAACTTCTATAGAATTGTATGTATTTGCTGCCTTCTCATTTCCTTCCTGGATATTTCTCCCATTCCATGTACTCCATGCTACATCTTCACCTTCCCAGGGAAGACACTCCCTTGAGGATCACCAGTGACTCATTCCAGAGAATGGCACAATGTCCTACCAGTTATACCAATTACATTCATATCAAGTGAGGTAATGTATTTGAAAGTGCTTGTTAAACATTCAAGAATCGCTAAAGAGGATGATATTATTATATCCTAAGTGATCTATAAATTTCCACTGTGACTGCCACCGTGTTAAGAGGCTTTTAACAGGCCCAGCATGGTGGCTCACGCCTGTAATCCTGGCACTTTGGGAGGCCAAGGCTTGCAAATCACCTGAAGTTGGGAGATCGAGACCATCCTGACCGACATGGAGAAACCCTATCTCTACTAAAAACACAAAAATTAGCCAGGCATGGTGGCGCATGTCTGTAATCCCAGCTACTCAGGAGACTGAGGCAGGAGAATTGCTTGATTGCTTGAACCTGGGAGGCAGAGGTTGTGGTGAGCTGAGATTGCACCATTGCATCACAGCCTGGGCAAGAAAAGTGAAACTCTGTCTTAAAAAAAAAAAAAAAGATGCTTTTAACCAAGCTTTCTGATTCCCTGTCTTCCTCTGCTTCAATACACCCTATGCTCTGATACCTGAGTTATCTTCCTAAAATAAAGAGATCTATTCCAGTCATTTCACAGCTGAAAACACTTTAGTACTTTCCCATTGTATAATGGATAGATTTCAAACTCAAAACTCTTCAATCGGCCATTCTAAATCCTACTTACCATTTGAGACCTTTTACTGTTATACCCCTCTACCCTCTGTCCTCTCCCTCCAATTACCAAGTTCTCACTTTCAGTCCATGTTTCTCTGCATGTCACCTTAATGCTTCTGATGCCCTTTGCTCCCATGGTGACCCCTGAAGCTCTATCCATTCATCCTGCATGGTCTATATCCAACCCCATCTTCTACTAGAAACCTTCCAAGAAGTGAATTTAAGATTAAATATATCTCCACACAACTCACACTCTCATATGCCAGAAACTCCATCATGTGTGAGACCTACTTATGTTTGCATCTTTCTATCTTGTAAAAGTTCAGCTGACCACGAGAAGAATAGTCTCTCTAGAGGAATATTTATCCAAAGGAAGATGCTCAGTAAAGATTCATTCAATTAATTTGTACTTGTGTCATCACTACTAAGTATACTAAAGGAGTTATTTGAAACACCTAGTAAAGTTCATTGTTATTGCTAATCAAGGCACTGAGTTATTTTTATAAATGGAGTTATTGGTGCTTTTCAAATATAGTAAAAAGAAATACCCTAGACCTGATTAATAATTTCACAAAAAACATAAATTGCTAAAATGGAAAACCAATAGCTAAATCTTAATATCTACTTTATAACAGTAAACAAAAAGCCAGGTTCTAACAAATTATGCATGGAGAAAGAAAATAAATAACAAAGAACAAAAGAATATGTATCGTTGATGAAATGAATGATATTATCTGCCTATATCTGGATAAATGTCACTTGGAGTCCCCATCTCGGAGGCTGGTTCATTTATCCTCCTACTTGCTAACAGAATTGAATCTTTGGACCCACTCCAAGACCTGGCCTCCTGAAGTTTCTCTGGCTTTCAAAGACTATGAGGTCAACCACCATACACCATACTCCTCCTTCTAGGGTTACTCTGAAACTGAAACTGCCTTAAGAAGATAGAGAGAGATGGGAAAATTTCCAGGATCTTTTTCTTGCGGCACCAGGTTTGTTTTAGGACAGCATAAAACTTGCCAATATATCCACCTTAAGAAAAATAAACTAAGACTAGCAGTGTCATGAAGTTGGCCTAAATCTGTGGTTTTAATCCCAGGCTGTGCTCTATAATCACCTGGAGAGTTTTAGGAAAATGTCCACGTCTGGGCTCAGCACCCATACATTATGAAGTACTTGATTTGATGCCCAGGAATCAGTATGATTTAAAAGTCTCCCAGGTGCATAGTCAGCTTGGGCTGCTATAACAAAACCCCATATACTGGGTGGCTAACATAAAAGACATTTATTTCTCACAGAGCTGGAGGCTGGGAAGTTTAATATCAAAAGGCCAGCAGATTTGATTCCTGGCGAGGGCTCTCTTTCTGGCTTGCAGGTGGCTGCCTTCTTGCTGTGTCTTTACATAGTGGATAGAGAGAGGACTCTCATCTCTTTCTCTTCTTATACAGGTACTAATCTCATCCATGACAGCTTCACCCTCATGACCTAACTACCCAAAGGCCCTATCTTCAAATACGATCACATTGGCAGGTTAGGGCTTCAACATGAATTTTGGAGGGGACACAAACATTCAGACCGTAACACCAGGTAAGTTCAAAATGCAGCCAGAATTGAGAACTACTGCCCTAGATAAATGGTTGTCAGCATTTTTGTGCACTAAAACACACATGACACTAATATCCCACATGCAAAGATATCCTTACGCTCCTTTGGGCAGATCATGATTTTGCACAAAATCATGTGTGTGGCAGCTGAGACAAGACCACCTTGACACATCCTCTTCAAGAAAATGTGTCAGAATGCAAGCAGGTAAAAATTTAAGAATAGAAATAATTTTTAATCTGACGACAATATGAATGAAAACCTCAGAAAATCTAGAAACTTCCTTATATCCAGCCAGCATGTTCTAAGCATGCAACCAAGACTCTGATTATTACCATGGTCTCTGCTTAAAGTGGTCATTTTAAAAAGGAATATTTTATTTTATTCCTACTAAAAGAGTTAATCATTTCAGAGAAAAGAGCTCATATCGAGATCCATCCCTAGGTAAATACATTAGAGCTTTAGGGTTCAAGAAATAAGCAGTTCAGTCAGTGACAGTGAAAAATTACAAAATGTATCCAGTAAGTGCTAAAGGGAAGGCAGAGAGAGAGGGTAGAATGTTTCTCCAAGAGCAGGAAGATATCTGTATTCTCATCATAGTTATGGATATGTTAACAGAAAATCCTTCTTTCCTGCTAATTAACAAATTATTTCCAAATACCTAAGTACTACATTTCCAAGGAAACTTGTAAAAAATAGCCCGTTAGTGTGCACATAAATTGACTTGTACTTACTGAATAAGGCCAGAAAGTTCACATTAACCAGTACCCAGAATAATTAAGTTGACTTTAATATCTGTGGGCAAGTATCAGAAGGGAAAAAAAAAAAGACAATCAACCCATTTTACCACACTCGAATTTTTAGGCAGAAACATCCGTCAACTCATACTTTAAAAATTATGTTAAGTATGAAGACTCCCAAATGATATTAACACAGTAAAGAATATTTTAACTAATGGTTTCAAATAGCACTAATCTCTTCCTTATCAAACTTTTCATCAAGGTGCTGAGCAAACTTAAGTTTACTTAATTATCCTAAACCCATGCTCAAAGAAAGTGAAGCTGAAGAGGAAATAGAAATAAAAAAAAGAAAAAGAAGGAGAGAATAAAGGAATGAAGAAAAAAAAGGAGGAAGGGAAGGGAGAAGGGAGGAAAGAGGAAGGAAAGAAGAAAGGAAGGGAGGAAGGGAGGAAGGAAGGAAGGATGGAAGGGAGGGAGGGAAAACAAAGGAAGGAAAGAAGAAAGTAAGGGAGGGAAAACAAAGGAAGGAAGGAAGGAACAGAAGGAAGTAAGGCAGGCAAGGATCCTAACAGAAGATCATCTCCTTTTTTCTGTTTTTGACTCCTAAGAAGATTTTTAACTAATCCCATGCCCCATTCCATTTGAATTCAACTCAGTTCAAATATTTGCTACATGCAGAGTTAAACTTGTGCAGCGTATCATCTCTAGGACTAACGATAAAACTATACAAAAACTCCAAAAGCATGTACATCCACATGATGAAACTGCACTTCCCATCATCCACCTGGTTTTCAGAACTGTTTTCTGCCACTATCTCTTATGGCCTGTCTGACTAGAGAAGACTTAAACCAATGTGATAGCTTTTGACTGACTGAAAATACATTCTTCATGGGCTCAGGATACTTTATTTCTCATTACTGACCATGCTGCATCCGCCATTGCCCTCTCCTCCCCAACACTAGAGCAGCACAGGCACATGCACTTGTACACATATAAAGTGGCACACCAACTGACTTGATGTTTTGGTCTCCGGGATGTATCCACAACTAATTGGTGCCAACTCATCTAGAACTAAAAGCTCACTCAAGGCTGCTTCTGTAAGTACACATTCAGTATCAATCACAGGAGCTTTATTTTCCATGCACAGATAGTGTCTGGATCTGTGATGCTTGTGCAGGCATTGATCACCTTAATGACAGCTCCAGCCTCACAGAGGATGCTTATGTGCTTACGTGTATTTCTGGGAGAATCAATGAAAGTAAAGTTCTTGTACCAGAAGTGATATTAAAGATGGACAGGTCAAGGTGAATGCTGACCTTACTCCCAGGCTGAGATCATAATCAAAAGAGGGAAAGACCAGTGAAAATTGGCCAGTCTCAACAACAAACAACTATTTTTTTTCCTAAGAAGCTTCACAGTACAATCCTTCTATGACCTTAGACATTAAAGATTTATTGGCACCTACTTTAAGCGCTAAGTTTAACAATGCAATGGTGATTGGATTTTTCATTGAATTCTTCACTGAATGAATCTAACAATGAAAGAATGATGCATATAAGAATGAATTCTTTACCCTCAAATAATTTAGTCAAGTCACTGAAAAACAATACAGTGGATAATAGAACAAATTATGGAAAATGCACTATTGGAGCAGAGCATTCACTCCCAAACTGGTGGTACTGGTGGTTAATCTCTTCCATTCAACCTCAATCCATAAAGGCCACAAAGTCGCTATTGAACTCTCTTCACTTACTGTTGCTCTACCAAAGACCCCATCATGTTTCTACGATGTTTTCAGGCTAACACAATACAGACCATAAATAACTCACATGCATCAACACTTGAAACAATTTTAATGACTTTGGAAATTTTTCTTGTTGAGTTGACAACTCCTCATGAGTCCTGTCAATCATTATTTTACCAGTATTTTTTTTTTTTGCTGTTGTCTCAAAACAGCACTGCCCAGATGGAGATGCTCCATATCTGTACTGACCCACGTGGTTGCCACTAGCCACACGGACTACTGAGCACTTGAAATGTGGGTAGTGTGGCTGAGGAACCAAATTGTTTTATTTCAATGCATTTTAAATTAAATAGCTACATCTGCCTAGTGGCTATGGAATTAAACAGGACATTTCTAAAATGCAAGTGTTTTAAGATTGTGCAATATGATATTTTTTCTTTCTTTAATTTCTATACAATATGTTATATGTGTCTCTGAAGAATTGCAAACACACAGAAAAATAAGTTTCCTTTTGTAACCTGAAGTTCCTTCTAGAAATTAATATCAATAAGACATTAAAAGTTGAAACACAATTAAATTATATATAATGTGTATTTATATATATACATATACATATATACATATACATAATACATACATATGTTTATATATATATAAATACATATATACATATACACAGATATATATATAAATATATGTCTATATGTATTTATATATATAAATATATGTATAGATATATATCTGTGTATATATGTATATATATGTATACATACATATATATGTATGTATACATGTATGCGTGTATATATACATACATATATATACACAGTATATATACATACGTATATACACGCATACACATTTATATATATGCATATATATACATATATACACACAGATATATATATATATATACACATTTATGTATACGCATATATATACATACACACACACCTGTCTCATTTAAATTGGCTCTGACTTTCACCATTAGAATTCGTAATGGAGCAGGAAGCATTTTAAAATATTTGAGAGTTAACATATTCAACACATTAAGAGGTATTTGGAAAAGATGTATTCTCAACTAGTTATGAACAGAGAAAGTATCTTTAAAACTAGATTTAAAGAAAGTTTTCATTGTGGGATTGAATCAGATTAGCTAGGTTGTTGGCATTATGAGTATTAAGTCTGTATATGTTTATGCACAGCTGAATTATTAGTGCCTAGCATGGTGCCTTGCAGATGTCAGGCACTTATGAACATCTAGTGAATGTGTAGGTAAAGTAGTATGGCTAGAACTATTCTGTATCTGGATCACAGTGGATGCTACACGATCATATGCATTTGTGAAAACTTTCAAGATGGTACACTAAAAAAATGTAAATTAAGCCTTAATTTTCAATAAAGAACAAAAAGGTAATATGAGAGCACTTGGGAAAAATCATGAAAGGGATCTTCAGGAATGCAAATGGGGCTGTGAAGTGTACCATCACATTGCATGTAAGCAAGCTAGTGAATGTCAAACAGCAAATCGATCCTGGAAATAAAAAGAGGAAAAGCCACAGGCTCTGGAGTCGGAAGGACTTCACAGGCTGAATCAGAATGTGTGATGTTAGGCAAGTTATTTGAGTTCTCTGTACTGTGTTTCCTCATTTGTAAAAGGTGTACAATGAAAACGCCAATATCAACGGGTTTTGAGGAGAATGAAATGAGAAAATGTGCCTAAGATGCTCAATACTGAAACTGCACCTGGTAAACATTTGAGTAGATGGTAACTGAAAATAAAACACAGGCTCATCTTCTTGACGATGCCTTCCTTTGAAGTCTTCTGGTCCTGACTGAGGGGTTCCATTTCCATGCCACAGTCTGAACGGTTGGCAAATGGGTGATCAAGCAAATCTCTCACGTTAGACAGTACTCAAATCTTTTTGGTATTAAAGGGAATGAGAAAATGCAGCTTGTGCTTCCAGAAAAACCTGAATTTTTGCCAGAAGCATAATTCCCACAACATAAAATTTTAAGCAAGATCTTAAATCTCTAGTGCAGACATGAGAGTAGAAATGAATTCATCAATGAAATTGTTTCTCATGCAAACTTCCCTGAGTGGAAGTAATCACAATATATGTAAAAAGGAGAGAGAAATGAAAGAAAATTGCAACTCTGCAATCAAAAGTAATTAATCTTCTGAATAGAGAATAGTTATTATTTGGGAGAAAAGCATGAATATTTTATATATATGGTTACAATTTGTTTTCAGAGGATAAACGGACCAAACTCAAAGTCACGACATACTGAATTTCACTGACTGTATAACCAGCATAAATTAAGAAGCTAATTCTTGTAGAGGAGTTGGGTATAATTTGCTGTTAATGTGGCTCTTAAAGCAGTAAGACATGACTAAAAAGTTCAGAATCTGATTCATTACATATTTAACAGTAATACTTAAACATTTGAACTTAGTGTATCTTACAGCACTATAACTCACTTAATTCAAAGATCCTAAATTCTCTCATTAATTGGAAGAAATTATTCCTTAAAAGCTCTTAAAATATCTACCTCTTCTCTATGACTCATAGTTAAGCCTCCTTACAGGAAAGCCACTGCAGCTTTTCCCATAAGTTATACCTGTTCAGTGGGTCAAGAAAAATTTGTTATGGTTCATATACTTGGTAAATTTTTTGTCTGAAGAGTTACTTGTAAGAAGCAGTTGGTTTATTACGTCCAGTTCAAAACATCAGGACATTTTAGATACAAAATGATATAATCTGATCACTAAGACATTCTTAATTGCCAATAATCAATATCTTCGTGAATTCTACAACTTGTTCCTGGATAATGCTAAGAACAGCAGCCTAATATTCAAATTGTATTGAGCTGTTCTCCTGTACAGCAAGCCTCAGTCAGTTGACAGACCCTTACTAAGCACTTATTACAGGTGTCAGGCTACCTCATTGGCTCCAAGAAAACTGAAGATGAAGAGTAAACACATCCACAAACACTGAAGTAAGAACTGAGTGAAAAATAATTGAAATGGAGCCTAATTTTTTTCATTTGAAGATAATGTGCCTCACTTTCTCAAAACATGCTGCCCCAAGATCAAGATATTTATGTTACTTGAAGTTGCCAATCCCTCCAAATCAGCCTGTTGGCAACTATGTGAAAGACCAACTTTGTTAACATGGTGAGGGATACAAAATTAGTCAGCTTCCAGTCTCAACAAAACTCACTTTGAGTTCCAATGCAAGCTTACACTCAATAGTATTACATAAGCTTGTGATAGTCTTTAAAGGTTAATTAAATTCTTTACACTTAAATTTTACATCATCAAAGAGTTAAAGAAAATGTTCAACAGACTGAAAATTATACAACTAAAAATAGGCTACAAATAATGCTTTACAGAGAAAAACCTTTGCAGATGTGGTATATTTTAGTATACTGACATAATGGAATATTACTCAGCCACAAAAAGGAATTAAGTACTGATACATACTATAACAAGGATGAAATTGAAAACATTATGCCAAGTGAACAAAGCCAGACAGAAAAGGCCACATGTTGCATAATTCTATTTATATGAAATGTCCAGGATAGGCAAATTTATAGACAGAAAGTAGATTAGTGGTTTGAGGAGCCAGGGTCATGGAGAATGGGGAATGGCTGCTAATGAACATGGGGTTTCTTTGGGGGGTTATTAAAACATCCTCGAATTAGATAGTGGTGACGGCTGCACAACTTCATGAATATACTAAAAACCATGGAACCATTTTAACATGAATTGTATGATGTGTGAATTTTATCTCAACTTTTTTTCAAAAGGATCCAAAACACGCTCTGGGCATGTGGCTTTGAAGACAGACAAAGCAATACTCTGGTTTATTTCCTCACTACTGTGATATTTACGTAAATAATTTAAGTACTTAGAGGACCTGGCTTCATTGTTAAAACAGATACACAATAGAAATGTGAATTCAACAGGTGTGTGTTTGATGACCACAGTACTTTTAAAAAATGTCTTCCCATCTCCAGAATTGACTATAAGGTTTTAGAATCAACAGGGGCCAGAGATTCACCCGAATGTCTTATGTGTCAACTGTGCATCACACCACCCCTGAGCACTTTCATAAGGCGTTTGAAATTTAAATTATGTCCCTGTGTGGTGGTCTACGGGCAATTATCACCATATTTGCAATGTGATTCTCATTTATTAGAACTTAAAAATGATTTCTGTTTGTAAAGATTACTGTGCCAAGAGCAGCACCATCTATTGGAAGAAAATGTACGCGTATTATCTGTTCTAATACGAACCAGCTAAAATTTAAAAATTGGGAGCCTCTGACTGAAAAGAATTAAATATGTGTACTCACAAAGAGAGGCAACTTTCAGGTTGACGCTTAAACCTATTATATTCTATCCTGATGGAAAAATCATGAAGGAAAAAAGGCATTTCTTTAATAAAACGCAAAAGTCCAGTCTTGCACTTCTCGAAAATGACTGGAAAACTTGAGTCTGCATCGCAGGTACAGGGAATGTTTAAACTGCCTATTTCAGAATGCAGTTTCGGTTTTAAACGTAACCTGGAGGGTGTGGATGAAAGATGAAATCTATGAATAAATATATCAACCTGCAGCTCTCCTCTGACTTTGACAGCACTAGCAAAACCTAGAGATTTTGATTGAACTTTTTTTTAAGTAACTGCTCAGACTTGAATATGACTAAATTGAAAGCAATAAAAAAACCCTGAAAAGTGAGGCTGGTGCTTGTTCCTGTTACTACCTTTCAGTGTGTGTGTGTGTATGTGTGTGT
>PVKP010005591.1:0-88555 GCA_004027715.1 Plecturocebus donacophilus | reverse complement strand
TTCTTCTCTAAGTTGTCCATTCTCGTTAACATTTCGTTAAATCTTCTTTCAAGGTTCTTAGTTTCTTTGTATTGGGTTAGAACATGTTCTTTTAGCTCACAGAAGTTTCTTATTATCCACCTTCTGAAGCCTGATTCTGTGAGTTCATCACACTCATCCTCCGTCAAGCCTTGTTCTCTTGCTGATGAGGAGCTGCGATCCCCTGTAGAGGGAGAGGCATTCTGATTTCAGGTGTTCTCAGCCTTTTTGCACTGGTTTCTTCCCATCTTTGTAGATTTATCCACCTGTCGTCTTTGTAATTGCCGACTTTCAGATTGGGTCTCTGAGTGGAAGTCCGGCTTGTTGGTGATGAAGTTTTTTCTGTTTCTTAGTTTTCCTTCGGGGGGCGCCCCTTCCCCACAGAGCTGGGCCTTCCCGGGTTCAGCTGTGCTTGCTCTCGGTCCTCAGCGCTTCCAATTGCTGTTCTCCTTGTGGGGACTGGACCAGCTCAGCCCTACTAAAAGGGCATCCAGTCCCGTACAATCTGCACCGAGAAGCGCCGCGCTGGCCAAAAGAGTCGCGCTGGCGACCCGTGTGTCTCCTCTGCCGGGAATCTCCCAGTCTGTGGGCAACAAAAATTCGTCGGAAAGTGCGGTGTCCACTCGCTCTCTGCGCTTTCACTGTGAGCTACATTCCTGAGCTGTTGCTAATCGGCCATCTTGGATCTCTCTCCACACATCAGTATTTCTTCTTTATCCGCATCCTGTCTAGAGCTGAAGGGCTACGAGAGAACACACATGAGAACACCCACTTCTGTCTAAGCGCTCCCTCTTTCTCCCTGGAGCCTTTCCAGTTCTCCTGGAGCCACTGCAGAGGAGCCTTGCATGAGGTGTGAACACCTTCTGCACCGCAGAGGGACCTCAGCACTGGCAATAGCATGGCAGTGTCAGAAAGCATGAGGCCATGGACCCAGGCCGGCCTCAACTGTCTCCCTGGAATCCACCCAACTTCATCAGCTGCTTCATCAGCTGTCGCCACTTAACCTCAAAGTTGTGATGTCTTGGAGCCACAGGCTTGTTAAGTTGTTAAAAACTGTTAAACTTGTTAAATTGAGGAATGTTGGAGAAACAAAACTTCACGCAGATTCAAAACCACTCCACCCATTATGCTGCAAAAGAAAAGAGGTGAAGAGGAGGGAATGTCCTGTTCTGATCGGCGTCCCTCGTACCCTGATCGGCTTGGTTAGATGTCTCCAGAAGGAGCGGCGCAGTCGCAACAACCAGGAGGCACACTCCACACACACCCCCGCTCACTCCCCGGGAAAACCTGCTCCACACGCCTCCCCCACTGCCGAGTGCCACGCATGCCCTGGAAACCCACCACTATAGTTTTGTTCTACACAGAAATCGACACACTTGAAAAATAAAAACTTCCGCTGTCGGCTGGGTGGGATGGCTCACGCCTGTAATCTCAGCGTTCTGAAGCCAAGGCAGGCGGATCACTTGAGCTCAGGAGTTCAAGACCAGTCTGGGCAACACTGCAAAACTTTGTCTCTACTAAAAATACAAAAATTAGCCAGGTATGGTAACTCGAGTCTCTAGTCCCAGCAACTCAGGAGGCTGAGGCTAAAGGATTTCTTGAGCCGGGGAGGTTAAGGCTACGGAGAGCTGAGACTGAACCACTGCATTCCAGCCTGGGCAACAGAGCAAGGCCCTGTCTCAAAAAAATAAATAAATACATGAAAATAAAAATTTCTGCTCTCATTAAGTAATCGCAAAACGTGTATTATTGATGGGTATATATTTAGGGTCATGTATATTCAATGTTGTATACATTTAAAAAAAAAAACCAACTTCTACTGGCAACACTAACCAAGACTTCTTATTTTATTTTATTTTTTTAAAAAAGGGTATTTTTTTCTTGTAATGAGGTCTCGCTTTGTCATCCAGGCTGGAGTGCGGTGGTAGGATCTCAACTCACTGTAGCCTTGCTCCACTCTCCAGGGCTCAAGCAATCCTCCCACTTCACCCTCTTGAGTAGCTGGGACTACAAGTACAGGCCACCATGCCTGGCTTTTTTTTTTTTTTTTTTTTTTTTTTTGTAGAGACAGAGGTTTCACCATGTTGCCTACGCTGATCTCAAACTCCTGGGCTCAAGCAATGTGCCCACTTCGGTCACCCAAAGTGCTGCTATCACTGGCATGAGCCACCATGCTTGGCCAGCCATTTTTTTTAAACAGTAGGCATAAGTATATAGTACTGAGACCAGAGGTTCTATTGTTGTTTTAGATTTTCTCATTCATAAATCCTCTGGCCTCACATATCCAATGGGTGTTGTCAGTGAGAAGCGGTCACTATGGGGACCACGTACATACTCCAGCCATGCTGCCACAGTTCATGTTTTTACTTCTGTTTTGGAATTATCTTCAGAGTCCCTAGCATGCCCATCATTCTCTCACTCAACGCATTGACAATGCCTGAAAGGTACTGCTAGGCATGAAGCAAATGCTCAGTAACAACCTGGACAGCAACAAACCTCTGTTCTCCAAGGACAAGCTCCATCTGGAGCCAAACACCCTTGGAGACACATTATTTGCAAGAAGAAGGGGACGAGGTGAGGGACGCCTTGGGGCTAGGTGAGACCAGTAGCTACAGACATGTCTGGGGACTGCTGGGGTCAATGGGTTATACTTGATACCCCATGTCCTGGGGGCCACTTGTTCATCTGAAACCTCTCCAACAGAGTCTCAAGAACTGGTGGCAGCAAGAATGTTATGATCTTCCCTGTGGCCTCCCCTCTGGACCAGCAGACTTCTCTACCAGCAAGAAGAGACATGCAGGCTGCCCCGCCTCCCACAAGTGCTGTGTGTTCCTCCTACAGCATCAGCTGGTTACCACACCAGGCACGACTCGGAGAGTCACTTCTGTTCAGGAAACAGCCTCCCACCTTGAGGGCTATCCCAGAGAGGGACACTTCCTTCTGGGTGTTGGGGGCACTGACTCTGAACAGGCCCCTCTTCCCAGGCCTGCTTGGAAGCTGGAGTCTGCTTCCCCAGCTAACCCTATAATAGCTGTTGGGAACGATGCCCCCAAACCAGGCACCCACTAGGTCCTGCAGCAAGCTATACAAATTAAGTTTGTGTGTACTTTCATGTACACAGGAGGCGCAAAAACAGCCTCTATATGTTACACAGGATAATGAAGTCCTAAGGGTGGTATGCACAGAAAGAAAAGTCTCTGTTGCCTGAAAGCAAGTGAGGGGAAAGATTTGAAACTGCTCCAAGCAGCAGCAAGGGTTTCCTTTTCCAAGGAAGCTCCACAGAAAATTAACGATTATTTGATGGTAAGTCCTATTACACTTGTGGGGGAAAAAAAGCCTGGGCAACTGTTCTGTCATCACACCAATCAGCTCACAGAGGCCTGGCTCTAGGGTGACATCGGTGGTCTCTCATGCCAATCACCAGAAACCCTGCCCTGCTCTTACTTTCAGCCTGTCCAGCTCCAGCTGGTCCCTGCCAACAGGCGCGGTGGAAGGGGAGCCGGGTGCTGTGGTCAGAGGTCCGCTGCCAACGCCCTTGCTGAGCTTGATGATGACCTCGTCCTTGGCTCGGATGGTCTCCATCAGCATCCCCAGCTGCTCGCTGAGCTCGCCCACTTTGCTCTTCAGCGTCCTCACTTCCTGCTGAAGACTCTCCTTCTCCAGGTTGAACCTCTCCAGCTGGCTGGTGAGGCCCAGAATCTGATCATCCTTTTGGTACAGAAGCTCAAGCGTGTCCCTTGGGACCCCCTCGCAGAGCCGGCTGCTAGTGAAATACTTGTCATACTGGGATGACCGGACTGTCTGCTGGAGCAGCCGAACAAGCTCCTGGGAGCCAAAAGGAGAATGGAGTGAAGGTGAGGAGAGGAGGAAAAGCACCAATCATGACATAGAGCAATTGTCAGAATTTGGGGAAAAGTAGAAACTTTACTGGAAACATTTTAATACTGAGCTTCCTCTTGAAGGATCTCAAAAATAGAAAAAAAATATTTACTCCATAAAGACTGTCTATAGAGAACAGTAATAGGAAACAGGAAATAATGGACTTGCACACTGTAATTAGTTAGCAATGGTGTCCAGTAAATGTTCATGGGTATTAAAAAATCTGTGCTCTGAGAGTCACTGAACTGCTGAACAGTTAAGTGTAATTAGAGCTGATTAGCTCAGGAAACTGTTGTTGATGCAGAAAGTCTTCTTAATGACTGTTAAAGAACTCTGGGCTGAAATTGTGTTTAGGGAGATTCAATCTTGGGGCAGGACTGGCTGGAGGTGCAGACAGCAACTCCCGAGTCCTCCTTTGAGGGATCTTCACCCTCCTTGCAAATATAAACACCTCTGAACCAATGATCAAGCACAGCAGCCGTGCCTAGGATGACGGCAATGGCAGCGTGACCCTCCAGGGAAAGGCAACTTTTGGGAAACAAAGCTGTTCCTGGAAAGATTCAGGGAAACACAGATTGGGCTTTACTCCTCCCGCCCTTGGCCTGCTGATGGGGGGTAAGACAGAAGCCAGAAGAAGTTACCTTCTGACTGGATAGGTCTTTCTTTAACCGTTCCAGCTCTTCCTGCTGGCTCTGGATCTGCAGTTGCATTTCGGAGGCTGGCTTCCTGACGCTGATGCTGACACTGCCACTGCCTGATGTGCCTTCACTTGAAGGATCACCACTGCTGTGACGATTTCTGTACGACCCAATTATGTCTTTCAAGGGGCGCTTTCCTTTGTAAGGGTTACGTCCAAAATCAAAGGGGAATCCTGAGCCAGTTACTCCTACACAAAAATAAAACTTATGTTTTAAATACATGCCACATCTTCCTTTTGGAAACTATAACAAAATAAGGCATCTTCACAAATCATCCTCAAAGGAGTTTGGCATTCCCCACCTTGAGAACCCGAGGAGATTGATGACTCTGCCTCCACCGCATTCTAGATAGTAACCAACATGCTTCAGCCAAAGGTGACTGATTCCCCCACTGGATCCTTCCTTGGAAGACTCTATCACAGGATCACTTTTAATGGAAAACTAAGACATACCAGGCATCCTTGGCTTCCTATTTTTGCTAGAATTAGGCATAAGGTGGAATTTCAAAATTATTTATTATTTCATGTTTAAAACATCAATATTCTCTTAATGAATTAATCTATGATTGTGGACAGGCACAGAGGCTCATTCCTGTAATCCTAGTACTTTGGGAGACCAAGGCAGGTGGATCACCTGAGGTCAGGAGTTTAAGACCAGCCTGGGCAACATGGTGAAACCCCATCTCTCCTAAAAATACAAAAATTAGCTGGGCATGGTGCCATGTGCCTGTAATCCCAGCTACTCAGGAGACTGAGGCAGGAGAATCACTTGAACCTGGGAGGCAGAAGTTGCAGTGAGCTGAGATTGCACCACTGCACTGCAGCCTGGGTGACAGAGCAAGACTCCATCTCAAAAATAAATAAATGAATAAATCTAGGATCGTAAATGACTGTTAAAAGCATCTGGCAAAAGGCTGATGGAGAAGGTTATGAATGGGTCAGAATGACAACCCTAAGCCTTGATCAATCTTAATATGATAAGAGAGAAACCAGACACGATGTGGCTTCAAATGCGATGCGATAGGAAGCACGCAGCACCTCCCCACCAAAAGGCCACTCCTGTCCAACCAGAAGTCAACCCTGAATCTGGGCAGGCCTCGGCTCTGACTGCCAGTATACAGGAAAGCATGTTAAATGACCCCACAGAAATACAATCAGCAAAGCCAGATGTGGGAGACTCCTCAGCATGAAGACCTGGTTTCTTCAACAAATGTGGGAAGGGAGGGGGAAGGGAAAAAAGCCGCCAAAAGAGACCTAAGAAGACACTGATTAAATATAATGTGTGGGTCTTGTTTGGATCCTCACTTGAAGAAACCAACTGTAAACAGATACTTAGGGAACAATTAAGGAATTAAATAATATTAAGGATTTATTATAACTATAAATAGAATAAGTTGTGGTTCTAATTTTTTTAAAAGAGTCATTATGTCTTAGAGATACATACTAAAGCATTTGCACATGCAATAGATTAATGCTTAAAATTTAAAATAATCCAGCTGACAGTGGGTGCAGGGAGAAGCAGGAACTTAAAGATGGAGAGGGAAGAAGAGAGACCACAGTTCACATTGTGGAAGCTGGATGAGTACACCCGAATTCATGAGACTGTATTCTCTTCTTTTGTGTACATTTCAAATTTCTATAAAGTTTTTTAAAATCAGTATTTCCATAAAGAGGATCATGACTTCCAAGTGTTCTATCTCCCAAAAAATTTTAAGAGCCATTGGATTAGACAGGCATTTATTTCTTATAACATTTATTAAATAATTTTTCAAGCCTTTATGTTTTAAGTTTCACAAAGGGAATGCAAGACCCCACTGGGCCTTACGCCTCTCAAAATATCTGCTAATAAAGTGTCTCCCATATCACTGGTGAACAGATGGCAGTACAGAGAATGACAGACAACAGGAAGTGCGCTGATACCTTTGTTTCCTTCTGGGGTCGGCTTCTTCTTTTCCTCCTGCACTATGGACTCCTCTAGGTCCTTAGGGGTTGGGTCTAAAAGTTCCCACTCTTCATTGGTATAAAACACAGTCCTCCGACTATCATTATGGCCTCTCCCAGGACGGAAAGAAGACATTGAATTTCTATTGGGAAAAACAATGTTATTAACAAAAACAAAAGTCAAGCAAAATGTAATCTCACGTATATAGGATTGGCAAAAATTAAAATATCTGATGATATCAAATGTTAGTGAGGATATGAAGAAATGGGGATTTTTATTTTTATTTTTTGAGATGGAATCTCCCTCTGTTGCCAGACTGGAGTGCAGTGATGCAATCTTGGCTCACTACAACCTCTGCCTCCTGGATTCAAGCATTCTCCTGCTTCAGCCTCCGTGAGTAGGTGGGACTACAAGCATGTGCCACTGCACCCAGCTAATTTTTTTATTTTTTATTTTTAGTAGAGACGAGGTTTCACCATGTTGGCTAGGCTGGTCTCGAACTCTTGATGTCAGGTGATCCACCCACCTTGGCCTCCCAAAGTGCTGGGATTACAGGCATGAGCCACCATGCCTGGCTAAAATGAGGATTCTTATACACTGCTGGTAGGAGTATAAATTGGTATTATTACCATGCAGAGGAATTCAGCAAAGTACTGTTAAGATGAAGAGGTGCCTGTCCCTAACACCCAGTATTTCCTAAAAGAATTCTTACATATGTGTATAAGGAGACACAAAAAAGAACATTCACTGCAGCACTGTCCATATTAGAAAAAAATGAAAAGGTACAACAACCTAAACATTCATGAACAGGAGAATAAACTGACACATTCATAAAGTACTATACACCAGTTAAAATGAATTCATTCATCCAGCAAATATTGACTGAGCCTACAATGTACCAGGCACTATTCTAGACACTTGGACTATGCCAGTGAACAAAATACAGCAAGATTCTTGTTCTTGTGGAATGTATATTTCAGCTAAAGCTACATGTATCATAGGGATAAACATTTTTTAAACACTGAATGAAAAAGAAAATGGAAGAATTATAGGTATAGCATGATACTGTTTTATATCTTCAGATAATACTAATAATAGAGACTACTTATGGATACATATATATGTAGTAAAACCATTTTTTTTAATCCACACATAAATTACAATTATCAAATACAGAATATTGGCAACGTCTGTAAAGGGAAAGAAGAATAGGATCAAGAAGACAGGATCTGGCCAGGCACAGTAGTTCACGCCTATGATCCCAGCACTTTGGGAGGCCAAGACAGGTGGATCACTTGCGGTCAGGAGTTTGAGACCAGCCTGGCCAACATGGCGAAACCCCATCTCTACTAAAAATACAAAAATTAGCCAAGTGTGGTGGTGCACACCTACAGTCCCAGCTACTCAAGAGGCTGAGGCATGAGAATCACTTGAACCTGGGAGGTAGAGGTTGCAGTGAGCTGAGATCGCAGCAATGCACTCCAGCCTGGGCAACAGAGTAAGATACTGTCACTAAAAAAAAAAAAAAGAGAGAGAGAGAAAGAGAGGATTTTAGTAATCTTCTGTTTTTAAAAATGCAGTAGAAATATGACAAAACTATAAAAATGAGTCATGGCTATCTGCGTAATCAATATACTTGCCTGTGTGCTAAAAATGTTTTATTAAAAGTTTTAACAAGTAGGTTGAGATTTCTGCTTCCAGTGAAGATGGTATAACAAGGACTAGATTTACCCACCCCGGTGAAAACTAAAGAACTGAAAAAAATTTAAAAAAGGAAACCATGGTTTTCAGACATTGGCCATCAGGTAGCACAGGACAATGGTCCTGAAAGAGGGAAAGCCAATGAGGTAAGCCCACCTTACTGCCTGGAGAGAGTTTCCAGACTGGGGTGCAGGCAGGGGGCACCCAGGAGGAGTCCAGCATCTCTCTGAGCTGAGAAGATAGAGTAAGGAGTCAGGGCAGTTGCAGCTCAGAGAGCAGAGTACTAGAGAGAAGACAGCTGCACAGAAGGAGTGTCGCAGAGATCTTAGATGGTCCCCCAAGTCTTCAACTGAGTACTGACTGGGGCTTCCATGTAAGAAAGCTATCTGAGAACAGGGAGAGAACCACCTGAGAAAAGCAAAGGAAACAATCCCTGAGCCTCACACAGGACCAGGAACAGTGCCTAGTCTCATCAGTCAGAGTGGAAAACCCCATAATTCACAGGGCATCAGAAAGAGTACTCAGAAAGGCTGCCGACACTACCCCTAAAGTCTGCTCTCATCCTACCGAGCAAAGCTTAAAAGCTAACTTCAAGAGGATCAAACTGTTTCTGAGTCATTTAATACATCGGAGAACAAAGCTCAAGAATATTTACAGCAATACAAAAAAACCCAGCACACAAAAAGGTAAAATTCACAATATCTGGTACCCAATTTTAGAAATGACCAGGCATGGAAGAAGTGGGAAGTACAAGTCATAATTAGGAGAAAAATCAATCAACAGAAACAGGTCAGAAACGACGAGTAATAAAATTAGCAGACAGGGACTCTAAAAGTTATAACTGTATTCCTGATGTTCTAGAAGCCAGAATAAAGAATGAACATCTTAGAGACATGGAAGATTCTTTTTTTTTTTAAAAAAGATTTAAATCAAATTTCCAAAGATAAAACTCCAATGCCTATGAGAAAAACATGCTAAATGGGAACAAGAGCAGACTAGACATTGTAGAAAGAAAGATGAGTGAATCTGATGAGCCTGCAACAGAAACGACCTAAAATGAAACAGACAACTGATAAAAGAAACAACGGAAGGATAGATGGATGGACCAATGGGCCAGTCACTGAAGGAGGAGAAGGAGAGGAGATGGAATAAATGTATGTGAAGAAATAATGACCAAAAACTTTTCTAAATTTGATGAAAACTATCAATCCACAGATAAAAGAAGCTCAACAAATTTCAAGCACAAGAATCATGAAGAAAAACACTATTAAGGCAGGCCATAATCAAATTTCCTAATACAAGTAATATTTAAAGTTTTAAGTATAACCCTAATTTGCAAAAGAAATAAAGGAATAGTCCAATTTTTATAGTTAAACTGTCAAAAGGTTAAGAGGCACATGTCTGTTGTGAAGAGACATCTTAACTCATCTGAGCAGTCCGTAAGTGGAGTGGTGAGGAGAGGACGTGCTCACATGAACCACCTTACTTACACGCACACACACGCATGCTTACATTCTCTTACTTAACAGATCCATACTTACTGAATACTACTCAGCAGTAAAAGGAATTTAACATGAAAACACCAAACAATATAGATAAGTCTCCAAAAGTTTATGTTGAGTGAAAAAAGACACACAGGAGATTACACAGAGTATGATTCCATTTATATAAAAAATTTTAAAAGTCCAAGCTGGTGGGGCGCAGTGGCTCATGCCTGTAATCCCAGCACTTTGGGAGGCCGAGGCAGGCGGATCATGAGGTCAGGAGATCGAAACCATCCTGGCCAACATGGTGAAACCCCATCACTACTAAAAATACAAATTCAGCTGAGTGTGGTGGTATGTGCCTGTAATTCCAGCTACTCAAGAGGCTGAGGTTGGAGAATCGCTTAAACCAGGAAGTTGGAGGCTGCAGTTGAGCCAAGATCGCGCCACTGCACTCCAGCCTGGTGACAGAGCAAGACTCCGTCTCAAAAAATAAAATAAGTCAAAGCTATAGTTTCAGAAAGGAGCTCAGAGGTTGCCCAGGGGCAGGGATTAAGGGAAGGAATCAACTGCAAAGGAGCATGAAGGAAGTTTTAAAGGTGCAGAAATGTTCTATGTATCTTGATTATGCAGGTGTTTACATCACTGTGTATAATTTCTTAAATTAATCAGCCTACTCACCTAAAATAAATGAACTTATTAGAGCTAAATTATAACTCAATGAACTTATTAAAATAAACATGCAAATAAATAAGGAAGAAGAAGAAATGTATCCTTTGCTGTTTTCTTGGGTGGATTAAAGGCAAGGAGGGAAAAGGTGGCTTTATATAGCCAGTCAGACAGATGATATTCTCACGTAAAATAGTCATTTCTCAATGTGTTTTTTAAAGCATATCTTTTTCCTTTTTACTTGTTCTTTAAACATTCAGAAGAATGCAGAGAAATTATATAACACACTTATGTTCTCATCACACTATCACAGTATATGAATGCATGGCCTTTTGCTAACTGCTTTAACAAAGAGTCACCAAGAACCAGCAATTTTGCCTGTTTGGAACTGATATTCACCTTCTCGTAGCTTATTTACTTAGGACCAACAGGGAGCTGGTCAGTGACGTAAAGCATCCTGCACGTGCTATTTATGTCCCAAGTCTCTTCTAGAGCCTGGCATTGTGCCACACATCTTCACAGACAACTGCGTAGAAGGATTCTAGTCAGTTCCCCTTGGTAACCCAATGAGTAAAATACTGTATAAAGTCTGATTTTATAAAAATTATCAAATTGTAGAGAAGGCTATTTCAAAACAGCTGCTCAGGAAGAAAACTCTCACAAATGCTGGCTATACTTTTGTTAATTTTTCTGCCATGACTGGCTCATCACTTCACAGAGCACTGGCACCACCAGACCCACTGCACCATGACGTTTTGGTGGCCCTGCCTATGGCAAGGACCTCACAGCAGCCTTCTCTCGTGTGGCCTTTGACGACCACCACTGTCAATTGTAGGGGTTAAATTCTCCTTGCCGTTTGCCCTAGCCGTCCAACTGTGCTCCTGGGCTCTGGTTCCTAAAGGGTGAATGCAGGAAACAGGAATAAGGGCAGGGACTCCCCCACACAGCCTGGGGAGAGAAAACAGCAATTTGAATGACTTAGAACTGCCACACATCCTCCTTCCTCCCACCGTGCCTGGTTTTAAGTTTCCAGCCTGTCACAAGGCCCATCGTACACAGCCTGCAGCTGGGGGACAGCCTTGCTGGGGGTGTGGTGCTACTTGCCAAGTCCTGGGGAACAGAGAAATTGAATCAGGCTCAAAACCTGAAAGCCTCTTGAAGCTGAAACAGTATATAGCCAATTCCTGTTTTTGCTCTTATGTGGCAAAACCACTGTGCAACAGGGGGTCATTACAGTGCAGGCTTCTCAGACGCTACCCTATCTGCTCTGGCCCACAGAGGCCTCGGTGGCAACCACGTGCCCTGCCTGTGCGCTCCACTGCGGAGTTCACAGCTGGTTTAAATGGAGGTTTTTTTTAGCTGGTGTTAGAGGCTGTTCTATGACAGTACCTGCTGTTTCAAGACCCCAGTCCCATTTGACAGATCTTTGGGAGGGCCTTCTGTGTCCTCCCAGGCACTGTGCCGGGTGCCCACCTATGAACACTCACTCTGATCTGAAATGGAAGGTGAGGCACCACCAAGCAACAAATCAGCACCTTGTTAGGGCCAGTGTTCAGCCTGAGGTTTTTAAAACAAACACCAGCAATCTGTATCACAGTGAGGAAAACCTCCTTCCAGGTTTACATATTTTGGATGGAAGTCTGCATGGTTTAAAATGTCTAACTAAAACAGTAATAACTTGCTCGACATTCGTTGAATTCTGATAACCAGCTAGAATTTACAAGTTGACAGAATTATTGGGAAATGTTCCATCAAATCTCTTCCGAGTTAACTCCTCCACAAACCGCCTGCACGGCCAGGTTTCAGATAACACTACCACCTCTTCAGCAGGGAGACGACACTGCCCAGGCAGAGGTATGCACTTGCCAGGACTCTGTGCACAGGAGGGAGCCAGCTGGCACGGCTTCCAGCTCCCTCCCTCCCTCCCTCCAGATGCGGGGGGGGGGGGGGGGGGCAAGGAGAAGGCTGTGTGGGGTGGTTTCCTCTGACTGCCAGTAGCCATCCCAATAAAGCTGACTCAGTGTTTCCTCCTCTACAAATTAATTCCTCAAATATATTCTCACAAGGGCACAGAGACATATGTACAAGGATATGAGAACAATGCTATTTGAAATGGTAGAAAAGTAGAAACAAGCAGATGTCCGTGGCTAGGAAACGGCTTAAATAAGTTAGGGCACATTCTTATAACTGAATTCTGTTAGAACAAGAGCTCTCCTAAGGACTAGCAAGTTCAGACATTCCCAACAAGTGCCTATATAAATGTCTCAGCTCAAAGGGCAGGTGGCCCCACACTCCCCACCACTGCCGACGCCTCCTGACCCACCTGCAGGTGAGAGCACAGCTTTGGTGTAAGTGGGCCTCATGACATGGTAAATATAGAGAAGCCATGTCCGAGGGAAGAGTGAGTGGAATTCTAAGTCACTGAGGTAGCTATGCACTGACATAGTGGACACTGCGCGATCCCTCTGTGTAAGTCACATACACACAGGACAAAGTTCAGGGTGCAGACATAAGCACCTTCAGTTCTAGTGGTGACTTCTGGGAAGTGGACTTAGAAGGACATTCACTTGTAACTGTGCACCCCTCAGCAATGGTTAATTTTTCTTTTTGTATGCATGCATGCCTATTGCAATAAAGTATAAATACACAAGCAGGAAAGCAGGGCAAATAAGGAAGCTGTCAGGTGACAGGCCTGCAAGCCAGAGGTCACTTGCTATGGTTTCAAAGTCCCTTCCAAAACTCATGTTGAAATGTAATTGTCATTGTGATGCTATTAAGAGGTGATTAGGCCATGAAGGCTCAGTGTTCACAAATGAATTAACACGGTTATCTCAGAGTGGGCCTGGATTCAACCACAGAAGAGGAGACTGCCAGTGGCCGGGGAAGCAGAGATTAGGGCAAGGCAGCCAGAGGCCAAGGAATGCCAGCAGCCACCAGAAGCTGGAAGAGGGCAGGAACCAACTCTGCCCTGGAGCCTCTGAAGAAACCAGGCCTGCTGACACCTTCACTTAGACCTAGTGAAGCTGATTTTGAACTTCTGGCCTCCCAAACTATCAAAGAATAGATATGTATTGTTTCAAGCCACCAAGTTTATGGTCACTTGATACAGCAGCCAGAGCAAATTAATGCAGTCACTCTAATAAGCTATGCCCTTCAAACCAAGGACTTAGAGAGGCTGCTTTCTGTTCTGGTCCAGCTTCAGCTGGCATTCAAGTTTGGAGCATTAATGCTCAAAGTTACAATATATTTACTTCTGATATGATGTCTTTTGGTCCTGAGGATCTGGGAGGGTGTCATCAGAAAGACCCTTTCCAAACTACTCTGGACATTTACCTGGACAGATGAGTACATCATCCTTCTAAGACAGTAGAGCAAACACCTAATAAACATGCACAGCCTCAAAGAAACCAAACATCTAAAAAACGATACTCTTACTATAGAACTTTGACATGTACAGCTCCATGGGTTCCCTACTGCCCAAAGGGCAGACACCCCCACTCCTTCACCCCGGGGCTCCCTGGCCTCCTCAGCTCCTATTCTATCCTCACGCACTTAGCACCCTATGCAGCTGGCACCTGAGCCCATGCCACTCGTGAGACACACCTGTTCTGACCTTCCTGCCTCTGCACGGCTGTCCCGGCACCTGCAGTTCCCTTTGGGCAGTCCCTCTCCATCTCTCAAGCCCTTTAAGCCAAAGCTCATCTTCACAGCAAAAGCATCACTCTTCTTCAAGTTGGTGCTGGACACCCACTGTGTGCCAGGCAGTGTGAGGTGTTGGCGTAAACCACAACAAGACAGACAGGGCCCCTGCCACCATGGAGCTCCCAGCCTTGCAAGGGAGCTGGGCCACACACAAGTACGCAAAGAAATAGAGAAACTACAGGTGGTGGTAAGGGCTGTGAGGGAGAAGCACAGCAGTACACAGTGGCAGGAACAAGGAAGGCCTCTCTGAAGAATGAGCAGAAGTAACCGGAGAGGAGAGCCCTCCCTGCAAAGGGACAGCCTGAGGCGGGGCCTGTCAGGAAGATGACACGTCTGAAGAACTGAAAGAAGTCAAGTGGGCCTCCAGCAGAAGAAACGCCAGAGTCAGACCCCATGGGTCCCCGAAAGCCACGTTCCACAGCACAGCCTTCAGCCTAAGGCAATGAGAAGCCTCTGAAAGGCTAAGCCAGGGGATTGAATTGACTCCGATCCCTTAGAATTGGATCCCTGCAACAGGTGGACCCAGGACTGGCAGAGGATACGGACACAGGCCCCTCCTCAGCGCCCAATGTTAAATACAACAGGACACATGATCCAGTTGCTCCTTCGTGACCCTGGACAAGACACTGAAGTTCTCAGAGCGTTGGCTTCCCATGGTGTCATGGTGTTACCATGGAGTCATGGTGAAGGTTTCTGAGTCTACAGGACGAAGCTACTGCTCCTCTCCTGACTGCAGTGATTTCCATGGAACAGTGTCCTGCAGCGGCGGCCCTTCTGATAGGTGGGGCCCTGGGAGCGTGTGAACGGATAGACCAGGAGGGCTGCTGGGACACGACTGCTAAGCACAACCTCACGCTCCTGGGAGCTGTCAGAGAAGACCAGGCTCCAATGCAGCAACACACACATGGCCCGGCCGGCTTCCTGCAACTGCACAAACGCCACGGGCCCCAGAGCAAGCACCTTCCTTCCTGCTTCCTTCTCCGGAAGGCCTGACTTGAAAACATCAGTGTGAGGCAGCAGCATGGTGACTACATGCCTTGTCTTTCAGGGCAGACAGAAGCTGCACCTTCCAACAAGGACAATCACAAATACCATGTTTTACGGCTCCTGGACAGGAACTACTACCCACAATTCACCAAATATGTAAGTGCCTGCTTTGGGCTGGACTGGGCCCTCTGCTGCGAACTGGGGCTGCAGAGAGGAGTCACTGTCACATCCTAGACATTAAAACCATAATAGATTCTTGGGAACCCCTACCATGCTCACAAATAACTCTTTCTACCAGGCCTGAGGGGGTCAGGAGAGAAGCAAAAGCAAAGAGTCAGAGCGAGGCCAACTGCAAGGCCCGCAGAAGACCTACGGGAGGCAGCGTGGAAGGACGAGCACACCTTCCCAGCCAGCTCAGCCCTCGCACCTACCTTGAGAAAGGCACCCTGTCCACCCGACTCAAGAAGTGGAGACCCACTTCACCTACTGGCTCAAAAGGGTCCAGGTAACAACAGTGGCAGCCATGCCAGCAGGCCTGGGTTGTGTAACCACCATTTACTGAGCACTTACAATAACACTATGCTAGGCAGTTCTTTTTATTCATAACCTTGACACTTCCACCCATCCAGAGAGGGAGAGGCTTATTTTATACACACACACACACACACACACACACACACACAATTTATTAATGGAGAAAATAAAGCTCAGAGAAGTTAAAGCACTACTCAACATCACACAGCCAGTAAGTAGCAGGACCAGGATTCCAAAACCTGGACTGACTGCAATAGCCGCAATGTGACCCCACTCTTGAACAGAACTAGAGCTAGACCCCAGGAGCCAGAGGTCACATATCAGGCATAGCCCAGCACCCAGAGATGGGCGCACAGTCCAGGCCTACAAAGCTACAGAGCTCTGCTGACTGCTGTCAGCACTGCTGCGGCCTAAGCACACCTCCCACACACAGTGAAAATACACGTAGCCGCCACAGGGGCTCCTAATGTGAGCTCACACGTATGCTTACACATGTGCGTTCTCACTCATACTTGCACACTCCCACCCTTGAGCATGCACATACACACCTGGACTGGCCAGAATTTCAGCAGAGACCTAGTTCCTTCTTCACCTGTGTGATCTGGACTGTTGATAAGTCAAATGAAAAATGTGGTTAAACCAGGAATCCATATAAAAGGAACCTAAAAGAAACACATGCACCTGTAAAGGTGTATGTAAATGTGCACTCATCTCCCAGTCTACTGACACAGGTCAGCCAAAGCCTCTTCTTAGAATCTGGTGATACTAGGCATGGTGACACGTGCCTACAGTTCCAGCTACTTGGGGGGCTGAGGTGTGAGGATCACCTGAGCCCAGAAGTTCGAGGTTCAGTAAGCCAGGACGGTGCACTATGTTCCAGCCTGACTGACCTTGTCTCAAAAAAAGAGGGGAGGGGAGGGGAGGGGGATAAATCTGGAGATATTAACTGCAGTTCTCTGTTATCTTTCCTGGGCGAATCACATCCATTAATACATCAGCTAACTTTCCCAATTTTGTTTTATTTCTTATTAAAAAGTGGAACAAGGACTAACAATTGTGAAACAATCTAAGCATAAAATCTTACAGGCTTTTATGTTTTTTTCTTTGATTTTTCACAAACATGTGACCCACATCCTCATGGCAATTTTTTTAGTGACTCACCTTTACAAATTTGCCCTAAGCATTCAACTTAATTTTTCTTAGAACAATTTCTTTTCATACTTCATGAGTTTAGTACCTATCACATTAAATTACATAATTACAATAATAAGTACAACAGGCATTAACCAGTGAGGAACAAACCCAGCTGATTCTTGGTAGGTCTGCAGCTCAGCTGGGGGCAGCAGAGGCACAGGTGCCCTGAAGTGGCCCACTGGTCTCATGCAGTCAGTGAGGACCATGGCTGTACTGAGGAAACTTCAAATGTCAGTTCATCAGGAGAGCTAGTTAGGAGAGTTTCAACTATACTGATAAACAGAATCAACAAACCTTCATTTATCTTTTAAGCCTTGACTATAATTTGGGTGGCATTTTGAGTGCATTAAAAAACACAATTTTTGAGCCATTCATTTAAAATACAGGAATCTACTTTAGGGTCATTAAAGTCTGTCTATGCACCTAAAGCATTTTATTTAAAACCTCATAAAGCATGAGATAAGTAAAAAAAAAAAAAAAAAAAGAAAGAAAGAAAGAAAGGAAGAAAAACAAAACCCATAAACACTTAAGATTCACATGCCAATGAATACGCACTAGTGTCTGCAGAAAGTGGTCCCACAAACCTCTGTGAAAAACGGCTTTGTCACGAGCTGTGCCTGCACCAGCAACAGCAACAACTAAACTCACCTAGTAGTCCCTAAGGGCCAGGTGCTGTGCTAAGCAGTTTACATGTATGAACTCACCATCATGCTATCAATTTCATGATGTATGATGATTATCCTCATATTACAAATGAGAAATGGAGGCACAGGATATTAACTTGCCCAAGTTATCCAGCTACGACATGGCACGGCTGGGAGGTGAACTCAGGCAGCCTGGCTTATAATCACTATGTTACAGGGCAAAGGCAGAGCTGACAGAAGGTAACTCCTAGTGATGTTTCACCCTGAACATGATCTGTCAGCTGTGACAGGAAGTGACAGGCATTCACTTTCCTAGGCAGGAGACACTCAATCACCACCCTATGTGCAAGGACGTGGAAAGCATCCAGCATACAGGTCTGTTTCCACCTCATTCCATTATCTCACTTTGAGGGCAGATGACACACCTTAGGTATGAAAACCTGGCAAACAAATCATCCCCCAAACGTGATCTTATGATGAAAGGCAAAAGGAGCACTGGGTCCCCAATCAAAAGACCTGGGTGTATGTTTCAACTCAGCCACACACTTGCTATGTGATCTTGAGCAAGCCACTTAATCTCTCTAAGCCTCAACCTTTTAGAATGAAGGGAGGCTCTCAGTGGTTTTCTGACACTTTTAGGAGCACAGGCCCCTTTCTTTACTGAGAAGCCCAATACTTTGAAACAGAGGAAACCAGTGGTTCTCTAGCTGCAGGTACCCAGGGAAGGCAGCCCCACTGTGCCTCCTGGCTGGCCCCTCCCCCTCCCCTGGGTGCTGGAAAATGACTGGGACTCAATCAGATGACACAGGGCACACCAAGCAGACAGGCACATGGTGAGCAGAGGTTCTGGGGTGACGAGGAAGGCAGAGAATGGCCAGAACACAGAGGCTCACAAAGGGCAAATACCAGGAAGCAGCTGCCCAAGGAAGAGACTAAAATTGTATCATTGAGAACCTCAAATATCAGACCAAGGTGAGAACCTCAAATATCAGACCAAGGAGCTTGGAGCTACACCTGCAGGCTGAGGGCTACTAGCGATGCTTCTGGTGTAGGGTGATGACATGATCAGAGCTGTCTGAAGCGAGAAAACAGCAGAAAGCAGACAGATGGGAGAAGAGCAGGACCAAGAGGGTGGACTGTGGCCACAAGCCAGGATGAGGAAGGAAGGCAGGGCCCACTACAGTGATCACCCTCACAAGTGCTGGTCTTCTGAGGTCTCGGTACCCCTGCCATTCAGCTCCAATATAACCTATATATATCCTATATATCCCACTCAGCTGCAATATAAACCTATGCCTTAGGAACTAAAAACACACAGAAAATAACTTTTATCATACTGAATTCAACCACGAGGGTACAAAAAAGAAAGCAGTTACAGGAAAGAAGCTACTCTTTTAAACAGTGTGTCCTTGGATGGTAGCTTCTAAGAACACCCCAGCCCCATCCTGAAAAAACAGTGGGACCCCCTATGGAGCTCAGCTGGCCAACTGCATAGTGACCACTGGCCTGGGCTCTACAGGACAGCAAGAAACTTAACAAGTCTCCCACAATGCACTGCCACTACAACCTTTCTCTCTCTCTCTTTTAATTCCTTTTTTTTGAGACAGGGTTTCACTCTGTCACCCAGGCTGGAGTGCAGTGGTGTGAACTCGGCTCACTGCACCCTTGACCTCCTGGCCTCAAGCGATCTTCCCACCTCAGCCTCCAAGTAGCTGGGACCACAGGCATTCACCACCACACCCAGCTAATGGATAAACAAAATATGACACATTCATACGTGGGAATACTATTGGGCCATGAAAGGAAATGAAGCACTGATACTGCTACAACATGGATGAATCTTGAAAATATTATGCTAAGTGAAAGATGCCAGACACAAAGGTATGTACGGTGCTATTTATATGAAATGTCCACAATAAACAAATTCATAAAACAGGGGCAGTGGCTCATGTAGTCTCAGCACTTCGGGAAGCCAAGGTGGGATTGCTTGAGCCCAGAAGTTGAGACCAGCCTGTGCAAGAGAGAGAGACCCCTGTCTCTATGAAAATACTTAAAATATTAGCCAGCCATGGTGGTGCATACCTGTAGTCCCAGCTACTCCAGAAGCTGAGGTAGGAGGATAGTTAGAGCCCAGGAGTTCAAGGCTGCAGTGAGCTATGATCACACAACTTTACCCCAGCCTGGGTAACAGAGCAAGACCTTGTCTCAAAAAAAAAATTCTTAGAGACAGAAAGTTGATTAGGAGTTGCCTACAGTTGACAGGTTAGTAGATGAGAAGGGGTTGGGGGAAGTGAGAAGGAATTGCTAATGTACTTAATTTATTTTTGGATAGAAGAAAACATTTAAAAATTGATTGTGGTGATGGTAACACAAATTTGTGAATATACTAAAAATCATTGAATTGTACATTTTAAATGGGTGAATTGTATGGTGTGTGAATTGTATCTCAATAAAACTCTTCTTTAGAAAAAACAACAACAACAGTAAGCCGAGCACAGTGGCACACACCTGCAGTCCCAGCTACTCAGCAGGCTGAGGCAGGAGGATCACTTGAGCCCAGGACTCAAGACCAGCCTGGGCAACACAGCAAGACCCCATCTCATAAAAAACAACCAAACAAAAACCAGCCCACCTCTATTCTCACTAGCCCATGCACAAATAGAGACTGGAAATCCAGAGCACAGGACCTGGCCAGCTCAGTGTCTTGGAGAGGAGGCTAAGGCCCTAGGCACAAGAAGCCCCAGCTCTGCAGCCTGAAAGAACTGTGACCTCAGACACATATTGTCCTTCAGCCAGTTTCGGGCTCTGTAAAATGTCAGCAATATGACCTACTTCACAGAGTCGAGCAATTAAATTAAACCATAAGTGTGAAAACGTTTGGCATAGGCCGGGTGTGGTGGCTCACACCTGTAATCCTAGCACTTTGGGAGGCCTAGGTGGGCAGATCACAAGGTCAACAGATTGAGACCATCCTGGCCAACATGGTGAAACTCCGTCTCTACTAAAAATACAAAAAAATTAGCTGGGCGTGTTGGCACACGCAAGCCACTCGGGAGGCTGAGACAGGAGAATTGCTTGAACCCGGGAGGCAGAGGTTGCAGTGAGCCAAGGTCGCGCCACTGCAGTGCAGCCTGGCGCCTGGTGACGGAGTGAGACTTTGTCTCAAAAAAAAAAAAAAAAAGAAAACGTTTGGCATAGTGTCAGACATAGAACAAGCATGTCATTAAGCTAAAACCACAACGATCTACGGGAAAGCATGATGTAAACAACAAAGGCCTTCCTAAGTGTAAGATGGTTTTATAACTTCATTTATAAAATTACAACATACATTATCAGAAACAACCCATTTTCCATTTCCTATGCTGCTTTCCAAAGACTCACTTGAGCTCATTGCCCCACTGTTTCAAAGAGTAAAAATTAATGGAGTTTGGATGCCCTGGGGCCGGCTGATGTGCAGCTTGTTCTCCCACCAGCTCTCCAGGCACAGTCTCCACAGCCAGGACATTTCTGGCTTTTTCTGCAGAAGCATTTGGGTGTGGGTAAATTAAATCTGAAAAAAAAAAAAAAAAAAAAAAAGGCAAAGAAATGTCGGTTACTCAAAGCTTCCACAGAAAACTTGACATCCTACATAAAACACTGACTTGATATACTATATAAAAATCTAAACTATGTTATAGTCTATTTTTAATTACGCTACCTACAAACATAATCTGTGGGTAACTCTGGTGTTCTAAAACCATTTTCATCTAAATAGATCCATGTTTCTCAAAGTAAGGTTGTAATGTGCTTCAAACCACCAGATATTAACAGTGTTAGCACAGAGAAAGCAAAGGCCAGAATTTCCCTCCAGTATTGCAGAACAATAACGCTCACCACAAACCCGTCATCAAAGTCCAATCCCCGGTACTGATAAGAAACAGTTTCCGGGATAAATGGTTAGGTAAGAAGAGCAACGAGCAGATGAGACTAAACAAGCCTCCCTTTTCTCTAAGAAAGTGGGCAAAATACAGATACAAATGTATTTGCTAATACTTGTAAAGAGTGACACTGGAAAAAATGAAGTCTGCACACCACAGAATAGCAGTTCAGTAAATTCACAAGCAAACAGTGATGTCAAAGCATGATGAAACGTCACAACACATCTTTAAAATGTAAGCGTTTAAAACATTTCAGGTGGAAATGATATGATGTTTAGGATTTACTTCAAAATAACAATATTTTGTTACTTAACAAATACATACTAAGATTTGCTTCAGGTAACATGTTATTTGCTTCAAAATAACAAATGGGTTATCCATGAAACAAGACGGGTAATTATTGTTGACACCACCCAATAAAACTGGAGGTAATATTATGTTATTCTTTGTAAATGTTTAAAATTTCCCATAATAAAAAGTTACTTAAAAAATTTTTTTACAAATCCATTTCTTTTTTTTTTCTCCCCGAGATGGAATTTCACTCTGTTGCCCAGGCTGGAGTGCAGTGGTGCAGTCTCAACTCACTGCAACCTCCTCCTCCCAGTTTCAAGTGATTCTCCTGCCTCAGCCTCCCAAGTAGCTGAGGGAATTACAGGTGCCCACCACCAGGCCCAGCTAATTTTTGTATTTTTAGTAGAGATGGGGTTTCACCATGTTGGCCAGGCTGGTCACGAACTCCTAACCCCAGGTGATCCACCTACCTCAGCCTCCCAAAGTGCTGGGATTACCGGTGTGAGCCACCGCGCCCGGCCGATAAAAACATTTCTAACTAGAAATACTTTGTATTCTTCCAAATGACATAATCTGCACTGGTGTTTCAGTGGTAGAATTCTCACCTGCCATATGACGTAATCTCTCTGAGATAGGACATGCTTATAAACAGAATTTAATATTACTTTACAACAATCAATTTGATCTACACTTCTTTTTAATCTATCTCTGTATCAACAAAATCAACCGACTCTTTCTGTGAAATCAGAACTGACTGCTGACCACTGATATTCAAGAAAAATTCTTTTCTCTTGTTTTTTGAGCCAGGGTCTCAGTGAACACAGCTCACTGCAGCCTCAACTTCCCAGGCTTGTGCAATCCTCACCTCAGCATCCCAAGTAGCTGGGACTCCTAGAACGCACCACCATGCCCAGCTAATTTTTGTTTTGTTTTTTTGTGGAGACGGTTTTGCCATATTGCTCAGGCTAGTCTTGAATGCCTGGGCTCAAGCAATCCTTCCACTTGGCCTCCCAAAGTGCTGGGATTATAGGCGTAAGCCACTGCACCCAGCCAAGAAAAATGTATTTCTAATCAAATGAGCACACAATCAGAGTCAACAGGTCGGGCCTCTGTAGAGGTCACTGAGCACTGGCAAAGAAAGCAGAAAGCAGGGAGTGCTGGGCTGCCGGCTTGGAAATCAACGTCCTGAATGCTGCACAATGGGCCTGCACTGTGTAGGCAGGTTCTGACTTGACTGACCACAATCAGTGTAGGAAGGGCTTCAAGAACACACTGGGAAAGTATCTTGGGCGTGGCATGAGTAAACAACTGCTGTGTATCTATCAGGGTAATTAGGCTCTGGCCAGGAGAGTCAACACACTGCTTACAGGAGGGTTCTGACTAGGAAAAGCAAGACAGTGTGCTGGGAACAGAAGAATAACAAGCTTGGTAACAAGAGTATCCACTTCTTTTTTTTTCTTTTTAAGACTGGGTCTCAAACTGAGGACTGGACTGCAATGACGTGACAGCAGCTCACTGTAGCCTCTTGAGTCAAGAGGCAAGAAGGTACAAATGACTACAGATTGCCAGTTCTTGGTGTCACTATCACATATCCAGCACCAGGCACTGAGGGCACAACCACCAACGAGACAGAGCTTTCCTCGTAAACTAAAACATATCCAGGAGAGAGACATAAGTAAAACAGTAACATGTCAAGCACCAAGTCACCACAGAACAAACACATTCAGTCCTTGGGATCCAGACCCTTTCTCTGATGGGTCTTAGGGTTCCAGGAGATGCCTCGGGGACTTCTAGAGGGAGAAGAGGATAGGTGAGGGGGGTCCCACGCTCAGCTTCAGCCTCAGCAGTTCCTCTGGGGTTCCCTTTAAGATTTCATTTGGAAAAGAAGTTCTAGTAAACAAAAGGAAAAAAAGTTCAAACACCACTAATCCAGCCCAGTCTCCCTACCTACTTTATCTGTCAAGACACTAGAGTCCAGAGCCAGGGCCAGAACACGGACTCCTGCCCCTGCAGAATTCAAATACTGCAAGGCAGGTAGAGATGAGTATACCTACCAGAGGAGGGCACGGTGCTCAGAGTTGGGGGGTGCTCAATGTTGGTGAGTATGCGTGTCAGTCTACGGGCATAGGGGGTACGGGTGCAGCTCAAACTCCTTTACTTCATAGGCTAGTCTTACGATCATCATCACAATTCTAAGCCAAGTCAGGAAATAAACACAACAAAGTGTACACATTTCTGTTACAGGCTGAGTCCAGCCTCTCCTTCCTGTGTGGGCTAGGAGCAAGGTGATGAACGGTCCCTCTGCAAAATCGGATTGTCAAATGCTCATGTGGCAAAGTGCCTATTACCAAGAAAACCCCAAGGCTTGCAGCAACCCACAGCCCATACTGGAAATACTTCCTGAGGAACTCAGAGGCCCCGGGAGGGGTGGTGAAAAGGGACCGGAGACCAGGGAGGAACATGTTGGAGGACAATTTCTAAAAGTAATTATCTGATTTGAAAAAGAAGCTCTTCTCCAGCTAATACATTTTTGCTGTTACTGTTACTTTTGTCTGGTTTTTGGTTTTTAAGAGACCATGTGAGATTTACTTAATTAAAAGCAGAGCTGCTGGCTTCTCCTCAATACATGTCCTAACATTAGCATGCAGGAAACCGCCTCAAGGAGGACATTAAGTGAAAACACAAACTAGGACATGGCAACAATTCCCCGAAGATTTTAAGAGGCTGGACTGGTGTCAATGAAAGGTCTTCTGTCTCACAGCTCCAGTGGGTAAAGAAGGTCTGTGCCTGATGGTTTTTGGTGTTTAGACCTCTGTTCTTTTTAAACATTTTCAAATGCCTACATGACAACTCTGCAGGAGTTTCTGACTGCACTGTTCCCATCTCCTAGTTCTGATTCCAGCACTGCCTCTAAATCTAGTGTGACCCCGGGCAGTCTCAGCCTCCCTTGTCTCCAAGATCCCTTCCCACTTGCTGCATTCTAACACGTGACGCTCAAAGTCTCCTCCTAATGGGACTCCCTGCACAGGGGCGGCTCCTGCCTACATCTGGACTGCCTCAGTGAGTCTCCATCTCCTCTCCTGCTGTCTCAGTCAGGCCCAGGTGCTCCGCCAGCAACCTCTGCAGAGCACAGAACTGTGTACAGTGGGAGAATTCTCATAAAACCCAACCCAGGCCTGCAGCTGCATCCAAGAAAGGAGGAAAGAGCACTGGGAAAGGGTTGCCCCATATGCATCAAAGGACACAGCAAACGGAAGTCTGGGTGTCAACACTGGGAGGTGGAGGAAGACAGGGTGGGCTTCATCTGAAAAAAAAATTTATTTATCAATGTGAGTTTTAATACAGATTGTGAAGGAGCAGTCAGGAGGAATAGAAATATCTTCCAAGTGAGGACACCACATACACCCAAGCACCAAAAAGGAGAGGCGGCAAGCCACTGGGTCCTGAGAGGCCCCAGGATGGGCCAGTCCATATGTCCGGTCCCCTACCCTGACCAAGGACACAAATCTGTGAGAACTGAACCTCTATCTGATTTGCTACCAGCTGCATATCCAACATCCAGCATAGAGGAGCGACGTAATACATATTGGTTAAATGACCAAATGAATCCATAAAAGACAGGAACTTGCTAACATGGCATGGGAGGAAACGCCTTCTGTGGGCTGAAACGATCAGGCAGAAGGCAGCAAAGGCCCCTGCAGTTCTTGAATGGGTTTATACTCATCATCCCTCCTGACTTCCCTCCCTCCTCCACCTTGCCTCTGACAGACTCCCTGAATTGGGGTGGGGGATTGTCTCTTTTCCTTTCCACTCCTCCCTGTTCTCCTGCCATCTGGCTCAGCCACCGTCCCATTCACAGCCACATCAACCCCTATGCTCACCTGCATCGAGTCCCACCAAATCTAGGCGGAGGATGTCTCTGCTGGCACCACATTCCAGGCCTGGTCCAGACAGTCTCCTTTCCGACCCTCTCCAGGGGGCTCCTCCCAGACAGAACTGCAATCTAACACCACTCAGCAACTCCCTCCCATCTCGCTCCCACAGTCACATTCTTTCACAATTTCACAGAACCTTCAAAGCAGAAGGAACCTGGTTCAGAGAGCATCTTGTTTCACAGACGGGGAAACCATGATGTGCTCAAGGTCCCACAAGCTCTCTCCATGCTGCCTCTCAGACACAACACTGGTAACTACCGTGACTAATGCCTCACACGAACGCATGGCTTTCTGCAGCATTTTACAAGGATTACACAAAAGCACAGTTTCCTTGATCTCTGTATGGAATCACGACACTAAAAGATGCTATGTAATTCCTGTGGCACTGTCTACACAGGGCCTGCATTCCACCTGATGGCTTTCCTTCTGGCAGCCCTCTATACCCTGCCTCAAGAGCACAGCTCAGGCTGCCTGAGGACTGAAAGTTGTAGCTACCCCTCCCACGCCATCCCCTTGCACACAAGCTGTTAAGAGTTTAACAGTTCAACTACCCGATGCAGCTGCTTCAGGGGAGGAAAGGTGTGGTCATCCCTCAAACTGTCTTCACAATACAATTTTCTGCAAGAAATACCATCCATATTCAAACAGGCACTTGGGCATTTGAGCCTGCTACAACCATGAGTGCTTTAGTACTCATGAACTTTCAAGAAGTCTTTGAAAAAAAAAAAAAAGCAGGGCCTTGTTAACCCTGGCTTGTTTTCTTACTAGTTTATGTGGGGAATAAAGTAAACAGAATGTACTAGACACACATCCTGTGATGAGGCTATCAGCCTTATGGGTGTCCCCTTTGGGTTCTAGCTACCTCATTCTCAACAGCTATAAAGGTTTGTGGACCCCTGATTGTATCTTTATGCAAATTATTCGTTTGTGTTTAAACTAGATCCTTATCTTTTCAAACACAGAAGGCGATGTGGAATGGTATTTGAGGCACGGCATGCCTCAGACGCTACAGAAGGCAGACAGAACAGATATCGACTAATAATAAAGCTGCAAGTTCCAGTCACACAGGGAAGTCTCTTACTCAACACAGATTCTAGAAAAAAAATTAATGTAAGCAATTACGCCACAGTGCCAGCTCCTTAATGAACATACGTCCAGCTTTTCCTTACTTTCAGCAATTACGCCTGTGCCAGCTCCTTAACGAACATTCATCCAGCTTTTCCTTACTTACACCAATTACGCAACAGCGCCAGCTCCTTAATGAACATTCATCCAGCTTTTCCTTACTTAAATACCTCGGTTTTGATCACCGAGGTATTTTATAAGCTCAGCTAAAATACTTGGCTTCCCAGACTCCTTCCAACAGGAATGGCCATGTGACAGTTCCAGCCAATGATACGTAAGCCACAGGTTTGTGGGAAAGCATTCCCCTTTTTGATGTAGGTGCCACCTCCAGGGGCAGCTAGCATGAGCAGGAAAGCTAATACATTCTAGCGATGGAAAACAGAGTCAGAGACAGCTTGGGCCCCTCGATGGCACTAGTGAGTAGCTATGCCAGCCATAAACTGCCTATCATGTGAGACAATTACTCCCGATGTGTAAGTCCTTATTAGTAAGGTTTCCCGTTAATTACAGCTGAACATAATGCTAGCCCATTCAAAATGGTATCATCTCATATATATATGTATACAGTATGTACGTGTATATACACATGCATATGGCTCATTACACTTAACAATGCAGTTTCCATTTGATCCTTATAACAACTATGAAGGAGGGTGAACAAACTTCAATTCCCAGAGCCAGAGTTTGCCATCCCTGTACTACAGGAAGAGTGACTTACTTAAGAGTCTGATGACTAATAAATATCACCAAGACTCACAGGCCCACAGGCCTTCTTCTACCATGTATAGCTGCCTTCCAAGATATACAACTAGCTGTCAGTGGAAAACATTAATCCCCCATATCTTTCCCCACATTGACTTTAGGTGCCCGGAGGGTCCTCATGGGTGACGCTCATTAGACTACAAATCAAAGTGTTCCAAACAATTGGGTGACCATAAGACAATAGTAGAAAAAATTTATTTTTAATGCAAATCAGAGTTATAAAAACATTCTTCTTCAATTCTTGCTAGAGTAGGCTAAGCTGAGCAGATAACTACAAGCATGGCTTTAGAAACTTTACAGAGCACTGCCATATAACATAACACAATTTAACTCTGAACTAGATTTTATCTCTGATGGTAGAACAAAAGGTGCTAAAATACAGTCTTTTCTACTTGACTTCCTGATTTAGATTTTTTGACTTCCTGAACTGTTATACTCTCACATATTGCTCAGGGGCCCAAAGTTTCATTATTTGTTCTTAGAAGCTATCTAAAAATTAGTAGAAGTCTAAAGTTATAGTCATTTCTACCTACAAAATCTTCAGAGGCACTCCACTGCTCTTAGGATAAAGTCCAAAATCCCAAGGCCAGCTGTCAAGGCTCTGCCGGCTCTAGCTCTGGGCCCCAGGTATGCCCCCAGGTTCAGCTGGCTCCCCACAATGGCAGCAGCCATCCTGACCGCAGCTCTGGGAAGGCATGCAGTCCAGCCCTCTCATCTGACTCCCCTCCTCTCTACCTAGTTCCTGGCCGCCCTCCAGGCCTTGGCTTCCACGCTCTTCCTCAGAGAGGCCCTAACTGCCAGAAGCTATGCACAGTCCACTCACAGCCCACGGTACCAGCACGTACCCTTCCTTCACATTTCTCTCATTTTTTCTCTGCAAAACCACCTTGCTTGACTAGAGATTCTGTGACGAGAGGGACCGCGCTCATCTTGAGCGCCTACCTCGCTGAATGAATGAGTAAATGTCAGAGGGCATTTACTCAAACGCTCAATTCCACACCTGGAGTCCCCAAACCAAAGGAGGAGAAACAAAAGTGGGCTTCAGATGTTTTCTCTGGCTCTCCGACCACGGCGTTTTGGCTCAGAAGCAGGAAGGACAGTGTGACAAAGAGACTACAAGGCTAGGCCCCACTTCTTCGTCCTCCTTTCGGTTTAGCATCCGTGAATCTTTGCTAGAAAGAAGCACTCTGTGTCCTCAGAACACAGGAACTGAGGCAAACTGAGCACCTCCTGTGCCAAAGGCACCGGCTATGCTCAGGAACACTGCCTGTTCCCACAGGGTTTCCAAACACTCCAAGTGACTCCGACACTCAGTTAGGAGCGCCTTCTGATGAAAAGCACGGTAACAGTGGCTTTCAAAACAACCCAGTTACCAATGACTCGACCTTGAACTAAACACAAGGGGACACAAAGTTGAAAATAAAGGCATAATCTCAGAACTTGGGATAGTCTGAGGGCTAAGACAGTCATGAGAGTGACTTGAGAACTCTCACAGAAAATATATCAATAGGCACAAAGTATATATAGTAATTTCTCACTGATAAGAAGGTTAACCTGCTGAAAGATACCAGGACAAGTAAATACAAGATTGGCAAATTTGGAGATGAAAACTTTGTCTAAGAAGGGATTTGTTTCTGGAGAAATCAGCCCCACGTGTGCCAACACCATCCTTGGTGGGACAGGAAACTCAGATACAGCCCCGTGTTCTGCTGAGCAGAGGGTCCCATGGGTTTACAAAGTGCAGACAACATCACTTTATGAAAGCCTTACAACTAGCCCTTATTGTGTCTACTCCTTTTAATGCACACTCCATGGGTCTTTCAAAAATACTAGTACAATGGTCTGGCCTTTTAGACCTTACTTTGGAACTCAAGAGGCTGTTTTTTTTTTCCTGAATGTGTTGTTTTCCCTGTAAGAAGATGGGGGTCAAAAAAGAGTACCATTGAGGGACTAAGTTAACTTCTCTTCCCAAGTTCACAAGGGGCGTGGTTTCAAAGGCAGAAATTTCCCAGCGACATGCCCGACCTGTCTTCATTCACATCCCCATCCAGGAACTAGAGTTGTCTAACTTGCCAGCACTCAGGCTAGGTAGATGGCCCAGGTGAGCTTCCTTTGTTTAGAAAGCCCGTGAAAAGCTCTGGGAGGACTGTGGGCCTGGCGGACAATCCGATATCAAAGTCAAAGATCAATCACTCCAGCAGAAGTTTGAAGGAACTCCTCTCATGGGACAAGAACTTGAATGGGGCGGGAGTAACTCCCAGATTAAAAGTCCCCCTGCCCCTTACCTGTGCAGCCTCCATCTCTGCATGCCCTCCCACGACAGCATGGGAGCTCACTCGCTCTCTCTCTCTCTTTTTCTTTCTCTCTCTCTCTCTACCTAATAAATCACTCTTCTGCAAAGCTCTTTCAATCTGATATTTACTTGAACAGTATCACTGCGCTGCCTTGGTCTTTTCCCCATTCTTGGGTGAGTGAGAGACCAAGGACCTGGAAAAAACACATCCGATGGGGAAACAGTGAGCGTCACTGAATGCCCCTGCAGCCCTGCTCCTGTCCCCGGTTACACCACCTTCACAGTCTTTGCAGGGGGGTGGGACGAGCAGCAAATAATTGTTGTCCTGTTCTTACTAGAGGTTATCTCTACACTGCAAATGGCCAGGGAATACCATGAGTTATAGAAATGCCATGAACCCAGAATAGAATGAAATCAGTGTCTGAGGTTAAAGTCTTCCTGGGAAACACTAGAGAATTACAAGTGGAATGTTTTGAGAACACCTTCCTGGTGTTTACAAACACCTGTCAGCCCTGGCAAGTCTGCCCAGGCATGACTATTGAGGCCTGAGGACTTCATCGTCAGGAGCGGTAGAAAGGCTGGTCCCACAGTCAGAACTAGACTTACAGCACCACCACTTGCTACATGCTGACCTTAGTCATAGCATCTCTTCCATATGCTTGGCACGGGCCTTGCCTGATTCCAGGGCCGTCACTGGGCTTGCATAAGCTTCGTACACGGAGGCTCTGGGTAGCTGTGGAATGCTGTCCATCATTATTACTTTCTTTCTGAATTCATTTTCATTCACTGCTAAGTTAATGTGTGGTATCAAATGGCTTACACAAAGAACTGACGCTGCTCCCCTTTATTTTTGCCTTACCAGTGTTATCTCTGGCTACAAGACCCTTAGGAAAATCCCCAGGAGTTGGAGAGGTCCTGCTGTCCCACTTGACCATGTCAAGACTGTTACAATATTCCCATCTCTTCTGCTGAAGCTCCTGCAACCAGTAAGTCATGAGTTGGCGATTGGGAGCCTAGAAAGAGAAAGGGAGAAAAACATGTTATGGGCACCAGTAAGATGAAAAGCTTAAAAAATGTATGTCTCATGAGTACAGACTGTTCACCTTGCCATGTGAGAGTTAAGATGAACAGATCAAGGAAATCTCAGTTACAAGATTAGTAGCTTTTACTCATGATGAATTGGTCAAGCAAACAGAAATTGTAACATATAGAATTGAACCCAATTAGTAAGAAGTCTTTTTAAATTCTAAAATTAAAGAATAATGCAGTATAACATCTTCCTCAAAACAGTTTAGGAAGGTATGATAATACTGGTGCTCTTTCACTATGACCACCTATAAATCCCATCTTCGGAAATAAAATCTTACATAGGTCTAAAAGACAGCGTTGCCAAATCACATGAAATAATGGTATTTAAGCTCCATCAGCATCTGAGGATATAAAAAGAAAACCACAGATTAAAACCTAGCTAGCACTCCTATTAGAATGGCTAATATTTCAAAAAGTTGACAATGCCAAGTGCTGAGAAGGGTGCAGGACAGCTAGAACTGCATAAGCTGCTGGTGGAATGTAACATGGTGCAGCTACTTTAGAAGACAGCTTAGCAGTTCCTTATAAAGTTAAACATACATTTATCAACTGACTTGGCAAGTCACCCCTACATATAGCCACCCAAGAGGAATGAAAACATAATTTGCACAAAGACCTATATATGAATGTTTATAGAGGTTTTATTCATAATTGCCAAAAAATGAGAACTTCGTCCGGTGAAAGGCTTAAAAAAAATGGGGGACATCCATACAATAAAATACTATTTAGCAATAAAAAGGGGCACATTATCAATTCCTACACATGAATAAATATTAAATGCATATTGCTAAGTGAAAGAACCCAGACCCAAAAGGCTATCTACTGTATGCTGCCATTTATGTAACAGCCTGAAAAGGCAAAACTGCAAGGACAAAAAACAAATCTGTGCTTGCCAGGGCTTGGCGGGGAGGGGAGTAGCTGACTACAAAGGGGCAGCACAAGAATTTGTGGGAAACAGAACTGTTCTGCATCATGGCTCTGGTGGTAAAGTCATGATTCTATGCATTTGTCCAAAATCATAGAATGATATCCATAAAGAGTGAATCTCATTAAAAAAACAACCACAATCAGGGAAGGGACCCAAAACCATGAACCTAACTATAAACAAACTGGACTGCAGGTATGGGTCATGGTCTCCAGGCAGCCCCTGCAGAGGAGTCCCACGAAGGAAGGCTGCCATGACACGATTATGGGAATGCCATCGACACTGGCATCCAGTGACACGTGCAGACATCAGACACACTGGTTCCCGAGATCAGAGGCATGAAGAAAATGGCTCTGCTGGCCTGACAGCAAGAGACAGGCCTAGACCAAACTGCTACTACCTACAAGCAAACCTCTGGGTGCCGTGGCTACAACTGGGTCTTTTTAGTGACACCTGCACACCTGGTCCCAGATAAAGAAAAGCCTTCATTACAGGACCTTTTGGTATTTTACAGAAAGTTCTTCCAACTATCAGTCAAGCTGCCTTTTCACCCATTCCTTCAACCAACATTTGTCGAACACCTGTGAGGTACCCGGACCTGGGGCTGGCCTAGTGAGAAAGCCGGGGAAAACCAACCTGTAGTTTCCATGCTGCATTAAGTGCTACGACAGAAAGCAGAGCCTATGAGGCGGGGCTGGCATGACAGGAGAGCACTGGGGAAGGACACAAAGCCAAGGAGGGGAGGTGCAGCAAAGGACAAGGTACTCAAAGTTCAGGACACCTGCCACATGCAGGGTCAAAAGCGTCAAAGTATTCACTTGCTGTCTATGTTCTCCAAGAAACCAACTCCAAGATGTTCCATTTCTCTAGCATCTAGCTCTGTGTCAGGCACATAGTAGGGCAGTATTTACTGAATACATATATGAAGGAATAAGTGAATGAAAGAATAATCAGAAAATGATACAGGAGCTTGGTCTTAAAGGGGAAGCAGGTGGTGGCCAGAGGAAAAGAGGTTCCAGAGAGAGAGAAGAGTGTCTACAAAAGTGTAAAGGCAGGAAAGCAGGAGTAAGGTGAGGCTGGTATGTGGCAAGGACCTGGCCCTGAAGGGACTTGTGTGCCTTCCTAAAGAGGTGGAATGGGGAACTTAGCAGGGCACTGACATTATTAGACAAGGGCACCGCTGGTGACAATGGTGGTGAGGAGAAGGCAGGTGCACAGTTTGCATAGAAGGAGGAGATTAGCTCAGGCCAGAGGCCGTGAGCCCACTTGAGAGATCCACGAACTGCAGCCTGGAGTTTGGGCGGCAGGCTGGTTGCAGGGTAGACACAGGAGCTTAGCCTGGCCATGGGGCAGGACAAAGAGCACACAGGCATTCCCACAGGAGGGGAGAGGAGAGTCACCAGGCAAGTTAGGAACTGAGAGACACAACCACAGCCAAATTCAGAGCCCAAAGTCTACCCAGGCCTCCCTGTTTTTTGCAGATGAGGGGACAGAGGCCCAGAAAGGAAAGTGACTTGCCTAGGTCATACAGGGAGTCAATACTGTGAGCCTAGTCTGCCAACCCTCCCACTGCCCTGTAGAGGCAAGTGTGTGTTTCTGTTGGGGAGTGTGTGTGTCTGGTCTTCCTACCAGCTCCCTTACTACCTGGCCCCTCCATCCCCATGCCAGGGGTGAGCTGAGCACCCTGGGAGCCTTCTGCTCCAGCCAGGGAGGTGCCCAGACACTTGCTGTACTTCCTGTCGTTCAGCCTGCACACGCGGCTGTGTTTCTATTTATGCTCGGGAGCCACAGGCTGCTGAGAGATGCTGGCACACACTCACTAGGGCAGAGCTGAACCAACCTCTCCAGCTGCCTCTGACAATGCAGGCACCATGAAAAATCTGCTTTTTACAAGAAATCCTTTCCCTTTAAATCTCCAAGTATTAAATCTAACAATTAGTGACCTCTGAGTCATCTCTCACTAAATTCCCCAGGCAAAACTTTTAGATCACATACTTCTAATGACTGATATTAGATCATACTGCAGAAATCTGGTCAATAAGGCAGTTAATCAAGACACTGATTAACTGGGTTCGTTTCCTTCCAAAAAAAAATCTAGATGGCAGGGCATGGTGGCTCATGCCTGTAATCCCAGCACTTTGGGAGGCCAAGACAGGTGAATCACCTGAGGTCAGGAGTTCGAGACCAGCCTGGCCAACAGGGTGAAACCCCATCTCTACTAAAAATATTTTTTAAATTAGCAGGGCGCCTGTAATCCCAGCTACTCAGCTCAGGCCTAATTAAATGTATAATCACAAACCAGCCTCTTCATTGTCCCAGTGCCAGTAAATTAGTCCAGATCTGCCCTGTCCAACACAGTAGCCACTAGCCATTAGTGACTACTAGCACGTGAAAGGTGGCCAGTGCCACATGACAAAATCTTTTGGATACATTGAATTAAATAAAATAGTATTAAAATTAATTTCACCAGTTTAGTGTGGCTACTTAAAACTTTTAAAGTATATATGTGGTTCACATCATATCTTTACTGAACAGTGCTGGTCTATACCACCATGGCAAATATATTCCATTTTGAGAGCCAGGGTTTGTGGGAGATTTGGCTTGGCAGGAAACGGCACTTCAGGATTATAATGTAGGCCAAGAGTATGGGGCCCATGGGTGTGTGGGACAGCCAACACCACTGCCCTTCCACAGCACCTTATAATTCAAGATAACTTCTCTCTTTAAACAGGTGCCTCCATAGCTCCAACCACCCCATGGTCCATTAAAGTCCAAAGAGAGGCCAACATTCTTGAGGAACCTAGGCATCTGGGCAAGATGCCTGGTTGACTCCTGGCATGAGATCTGGTTGAGAACTGGATGAGATCTGCTTAATTCCTACTTCTGAGATACTCACAAGCAAACATTTTCCTTTACGCCAAGAATAAAGGACACAGTTTTAGTGCCGTTATTCAGTGCTCCCAAAGTGGGCTAAGTAGGACCTTTGAGTGATCTGGCTGTACCTTGCTGGGTCTATCACCAGGAGTTCCCTCTGCTGAGCCTCAGCTCAACTGTGACAATGAGCCAGTCAGTGCAGAAGCTTACCGCCAGGATCACACAGCACTCACCAAAGACACACCCACCAGAGGGGTGAGGACTGGGAAAGGACCATCTGCTCCCATATCCCTCAGAATGACCATTTAAAATGCTGTGGTCCCAAGTTCTGGAGAATCAGACAGGCATTCCACTCATGCTAGAAGAAACAGTGACAAGGCAGAGCTCCCCAGATCAGCAGAGAATTGGGAGCCAATGCCAGGCAAGCACTCGACAAGGAGCCAGGTGTCAGCGTGTGCTGTCTGATGGCTCACCCAGGCCATCTCCTGAGTCTCCCCTAACACCAATCTCTCCAGCTCCTTCCTACTCACCCTTCAAGGTCCAATGCAAAGGTCACCTCTTCAGAGCAGGTTTCCCTGACCTGGGTGTGCATTTTCTCTTCATTTTCTGAATGGGGAGCTCAGAGAACCTTATAGCCCAGGTAGCCTTCCCATGGGGATGAGAACACTCCCTGCATGTTCCTCACTAACCTAAGTTCCGGAGACCTACTGGTCTCAACATGATCCAAGATGCCTTGCATGGTGCCTTGAATATAGTTCAATACTCAAATATCTGACGACTCCTCTCATGTTCCATTGTTGCTACTTCCTCAACACTGCTAAAACCCCAGGTCAAATATGGCACCGATCCCAACGTAAGAGACCAAGCCACACACCTTAGAAAGCCATTGTAGTTGTCTCCTACATGGCTACATGAATGTCATGGGGGAGGAGAGGGGCAGACAACGATTGGGTGGGCACAATTCTACATGGCAGCCATCTGCTGCCTTTGGGTGCCAAGACATGAGGGCACCAGTTCAGAAAATAAAAGCAGGCCATCCACATTCTGCATGAGGTGGGAATGCAGTCCTTGACAGCTGGCTGAGAAGTACCATGTGCTGCCCCAGCTGCTCCCACAAGCTGTTGTCCCCAGGTCTCTAGTAGCCCAAAACCCAGAAGCCCACTCTTGTGTGAGACAGGCCCTGGCCACCTGTTCCTTCTCTTGGGCCCCAGAGACTCCCCTCAGCCTCCTACAAGCTCTCAACTTGATGCTTAGACAAGTCCCACAATAAAGCTGTTTGATTACAAGTTAGCTGATTTCAGTACACATATATGAAGGGCCCCCTCTCAGTAGGAAGTGCTTGATTGTGAGGAGAGGAGCTGCAGTAGCAACCCAGCAGCATCTACAGGGAGCTGGGCCTCATTATCTCCACTAAACAACAAGTTTGTCTAAGCTTTTATTCCCTGGGTCTCTGACCCTTTGGTAAACAATGTCCACCTATCAAAATTTACCACATTTTAGAAGCTATGATAATGTTCACGTTCTTTGATCCCCAGTTCCATTCCTGGGAATGTAGCTAAAGTAATCCAAAAGAAAAAGGGACAGCACCATGTACATAAAGTGTTCATTTGCTTGACAAATGATTATTTAGAGGCTTACTTGGGCCAAGTCCAGTAGTTAGCACTAAGAATACAGAACTGGAGGAGATCTGGTTAATTCCTACCTCTGAGATACTCACAACAAGCAAACGTTTTCCTTTATGCCAAGAATAAGCAGTGGGAAACAAATTCATAATTATAATCAATACAAAATGCCTAGGTATACAACTAAGAAATCCAGAGACCAGGCGCAGTGGCTCATGCTAGTAATCCCAGCCCTTTGGGAAGCCCAGGTGGGTAGATCGCTTGAGCTCAGGAGTTTTAGACCAGCCTGAGCAACATGGTAAAACCCCATCTCAACAACAACAACAAAAATACAAAAAAATCAGCCAGGCACGGTGACGTGTATTGCAGTACTAGCTACTCGGGAGGCTGAGGTGAGAGGATCCCTTGAGCCCAGGGGGTGGAGTCTGCAGTGAGCCAAGATCTGTACCCAGCCTGGGTGACAGAGCAAGACTGTTTTTTGGCTGGGCGTCATGGCTCACTCCTGTCATCCCAGCACTTCAGGAGGCCAACGCGGGCAGATCACCTGAGGTCGGGAGTTCGAGACCAGCCTAGGCAACATGGTGACACCTCATCTCTATTAAAAATGCCAAAGTTAGCCAGGTGTGGGGTGCACTCCTATAATCCCAGCTAATCCGGAGGCTGAGGCAGGAGAATCATTTAAACCCAGGAGGCGGAGGTTGCAGTGAGCCGAGATCCACCACTGCACTCCAGCCTAGGCAACAAGAGTGAAACTGTCTCAAAAACAAAAACAGAAACAAAAGACCCTGCCTCTTAAAAATATAATAATAATGGGCCAGGCACAATGGCTCATGCCTGTGATCCCAGCGCTTTGGGAGGCAGAGGCAGGCAGACTGATTGAACCCAGGAGTTGGAGACCAACCTGGGCAACACAGTGAAATCTCATCTCTACAAAAAATACAAAAATTAGCCAGGTGTGGTGGTGGATGCCTGTAGTCCCAGCTACTCAGAAGGCTGAGGTGGGAGAATCTCTTGAGTCCAGGAGGTTGAAGGTGCAATGAGCCATGACTACACCACTGTACTCCAGGCTGGGTAACAGAGTGAGACCCCATCTCCAAAAATATAATTTTATATTTTATATATATAATGGCATTAGGACAACTGGTCAGATATCTGGAAAAAAATGATAAGTGATACCCTGGGTGAGAAACCTATTATCAGAGAAAATAAATTCAAATTTAAGTCAAGATTTAATAAACTAATGAATTTAATAAATAAGTAAATTTAATAAAAACCATTAAATTAGTAGAAGAAAAAGCCTGTATAATTAAAATTAAGTTTCTGTGTCTTTCTGCCTCTTGCAACAGTTTTAGAGATTTGCACGAAATTATAAATGTATGGAAGGGATGACAGGACTTAAATCAGGCAATGTGGCTTCGCAGAAATTCACATGGGAAGGTTTGGCTAAAACTGAGGTACGATCAGCAGCCACAAGACTCTTTACAGAAAATGAATGCCACGTTCACCGTGATGCTGTAGATGAGGAAAACAAAATACTCATTCAAGACCAAGCCCCAAACTGAAAGCTAGGAGGACAGAAACTTCCAACTGCAAGCCCGGGGCCGCTTCTCCCATGGGCAACCCAGGGAGCCCGCTCCAGGTAGCAGAGAGTCGCTGATTATGAAAGGGCTGATTATTCTCCCCAGCAGCGCAAGACACTGCTGTCCTAACACTTGTATTCTCTTGGAAGATAAAGGGTTTCTAAACCCACAAAGAAAGCAAAGCAAAGAAGATGTGTGTCTAAGACACTACAAATAAATTAATAGACAGTGACGAACTGAAGAAAGACCAGACAACTTCCAAGTCACTAAGCATAGCGTAGCATTTCACACCACCAGAGCTTCGCAGGGGCTCTTCACTCTTCCTGGACTGCGGGAAGTCCTGTTTGTCTGGTGAAATCCTATTAATCTTCAGTTAAAAAAAACACACATATTTTAGATTTCTATTTCAAATAATAACAACCTACATCTGCTGTGAAGAATTTGGAAAACACAGAAAAACAAAGCAGAAAATAAAATGAACATAGCTGCATCACCAGAAATAACCCCCATCAATGCTTTGGTATTTCCAAACATTTTTCTACACATAAATGTATAGAAAATTTTCGACCTATATATGTTCTACCAATTTTCTAGCTAGCTGGTAGGAAACTAATTTTCTTTATAAAACTGTATTACTGTGTGCCAGACACTATGCTTTCACTTTATACACGCTGTCCTTTAACCCTCATAACAATCTCTCCCCAAATAGTATCATCCACTTGCCCATGGACCCTGGAGCCTAACTGCCAAGGTTCAAATCCCAGCTCTGCTACTGGTAGCTATGTGAGGCATGTTACATAAATTGTCTAGGCCTCAGATTCCTGGCTGGTATAGTAGGAACCTACTTCATGGTATTGTTATGAAGATTAATGAGTTAACATGTTAAGCTCAGAAGAGTGTTTGGCACAAAGTACTCATTAGGTATCAACCATCTATATTATCATGTTTGCCCAAGATCTCATAGCCACTTGGCACAGTCAAAATTCAAACCAGGCCAGGCATGGTGGCTCATACCTGTAATCCCAGCACTTCGGGAGGCTGAGGCAGGTGGGTTACAAGGTCAAGAGATCAAGACCATCCTGGCCAACATGGTGAAACCCTGTCTCTACTAAAAATAGAAAAATTAGGCTGGGTGCAGTGGCTCACGCCTGTAATCCCAGTACTTTGGGAGGCCAAGGCAGGTGGATCACGAGGTCAAGAGATCAAGACCATCCTGGCCAACATGGTGAAATTCCGTGTCTACTAAAATACAAAAAATTAGCCAGGCGTGGTGGTGCATGCCTGTAGTCCCAGCTACTCGAGAGGCTGAGGCAGGAGAATCGCTTGAACCTGGGAGATGGAGGTTGCAGTGAGCCAAGATCTCACCACTGCACTCCAGCCTGGCAACAGAGCAAGACTTCATCTCAAAAAAAAAGAAAACAAAAATTAGCTGGGCATGGTGGCACGCACCTGTAGTCCCAGCTACTCGAGAGGCTGAGGCAGGAGAATCGCTTGAACCTGGGAGATGGAGGTTGCAGTGAGCCGAGATCGCACCACTGCACTCCAGCCTGGTGACAGGGCAAGACTTTGTCTCAAAAATAAAAGAAATTAAAAAAAAATTCAAACCTGAGTCTGCACTACTTGCTATCAGGGGGAAGGATGAGCGAGCCTGCCCAAGACAAAATCAATCCTCTCAGCATTTCGGCAGGAATCACAAGTTCCTCTATGGTTTTTCTTAAATATTGAAATGCTGATGACCTCAATCAATAGCAAAGTTCAAATAAAAACCTCTGGGTTGGCTTCAGGGACAAATAAAACTATATCAGATACACATCAGTAGAGAAGGTCCTCTGCACATCAAATCTAGAGGGGTCTGCACAGTGTCACTGGGAGAGGACATGACCATCAGTCTACAAGGTGCTTCCACTCTTAATCACAATTCTGCTCTAAGGTCATTTCTCAAAAACAGACTGCTATGAACAATAACAAGACCACACATAAGCAAATACAGAGAGGAGAGAAACAGGTCTCCAGCCTAATAGAATAGAATCGCCAGGTCTCCTAGTCCTAAAAACTCCCTTGTCGGTCTCCCAGATTCATGCGTCCTGACAATCGCAGATTCACCCCCGGGCCTCTGGGTCCCCAGATTCAAGATTCACCTACCCCTGGGCCTCTGCAACAACTTCCTAACTGGACTTGCTGTCTCAGTCTCCCCACTCCAAACCCTCTTCTGACACCTCTCCAACGAACTCAAATACATCCCAGGCTTAAAATTCTCTCACGGCTTCCAAGTGTCAAGAAATCTGGCCCACAATGCCCCACACTCCACAGAACTATACCCTTTCTCCCACACAAAAAGCCCAAAAAAGCCTCCACAATCTCCGCTCCTAATGCACTAACACCTCCCTAACAAATTCCTACTTGCTCAAGACCCAGTACAAACATCTCAGCATCCCTTATACAACCAAAAGGCTGCTGGCCAGCAGTACACCACCTCAATCCCCCACTTAGGGTCATGAACTCTGGGTTCCTTCCCAAAGGGTCAGGTCCTACCACGTTTATAAGCCAAAAGAACAACATAACAAACCATCACAAATGAGCCACAGGAAGGAAAATATATACACAGAATGGGTCAAGTCTGCAAACCTTATAGAAAGCAATTTAAATTATATGAATAGTTTTGGGTATCCATTTCTTAAAAAGAATGCAACAGCTGCTCATAATAAAGGAACTTTTGTTTCTTAAACTTAAGGAAGGATATCTGGATCTCTAAGAAATGTCTAAAGTAATTTCTTCCATAAGCAATAAAAAGCACAAGAATATTGTAAGCAGCCTGATAATACAAAACAAAATTGAAATGGAAAACAGACTGTAACCCCGAATCTGATAAATAACTTTAGTTTCCAAATTTTCTCCTGAGCGTTTCAAAATCATGAGCCTGGAAACAATTTCAAGGGATCTGGCCCAGCACCAACGGGGAAAAAAAAATGTATTTTTTCCCTGGGAAGGTTTTGAAATCTTCTGTTTCAGCCCAGCACCAGAGACCAAGAAGGCAAATCCTGGATCTCCTGGCTCCTTGGAAAGCAGAATGCAAGGTCCATTCCTCTAGTGAACATCATAAATTCTCCTTTTGTATCTTTTAAAACTGCTATCTTAAATTTAGCATTCATACACCTTATCAAATAATCGTATCTTATTAAAATAGTTCTATCGAACTCCTTTCAAAGGCCAAGCGCACAGCTAGAACCCATAATCAATTTCCCTGAATAGGCTGCTTCGAGGTGAGCAGTCATTCCCTGGGAAGATGCCACAAATTCCTCATCCATTCTGGCAAGCAGTGGCCTGAGGAGTTCCGCCATCTCTAATACTCAAGTACCCCTTTTGAAAAGCAAACACCTGGAGAGAAAAGTCATTTCTTAAACTCATATTCAGCAACTACCTTTTTAAGCTGTTAACCATTTAACAGAGATTAGCAACTAAGGGTAACGGACTGGAAGAAGAGGGCCTACAACTAGTACAAAGAAGAGCAGATATGAATTCACAGGAAAGCGGGCGATGGAAACAACTGGGCTTGTGAGGGACCTGGTCACATCGAAGCCGCTCACCGCCCAGGCCACCCAGCTGGGATGAGCTACAAATTTCATCAAGACAAGGGCAAGGGCAAGGCCGCTCTCGGGGCATGCTCGTCCCTGCAGGAAACGTAGAAGTCTGTCAAAATGCTTTCTGTTTCCCAGAGAAAGGCAGCATGAGGTCTCCGAGTGACCACAGGGCTCCGTTCCGATGTTCCCTCTCAGCTCTGCCATTGCACAATGTGAGAGAGCCCAGGATGAGCTCAGGAAAAATAACAAGGGCAGCCACAGCCTGCAGCCCACTGGACAGGCTTGCTCCACCTCTGCCCACAGTGGCTTCCACACTACGCAACACTACATTATTCTGCTTGATGTTTTTCAACTAAAACTAGGGCACACGAATGACTGACTTAACATGAGGGTTTTAAGAAATGGAGTTGGGACAGGTTCCCAGGCTCTACCCCTCGGAGATGTGGGAGGCAGGGGGGCCCAGTACCAAGAACTCGCCTAGTTTTTCAGTGAATTGACAGGCATGTTTGGGAACCACAGTGACTGCTAACTGTTTTCAGGTGGAGTTGATGTCTCAGGAGTATCAGATGGTTACCCACTTCTCTCTGGTGAAAAGCTGGGGGATCTGAAAGTACTTATCAGCTCTTCGGTGGTGGCAATCATTGCATTCACCCTCCCAGAAACACCCAAAGATGCCAAGTGAACACTGTTCACTCCAGGAGCCTCTCTTTGAATGCTCAGAGAGGAACCCTAGAACATGGGGTCTGCCAGCCACTATGATCGGCACAAGAGTCAGAAACCTTGGGGCCCATGGAGAATTGGGCCAAAAGCCATTCCTCTGGAGCATAGAAACTCAGAATGCAAAGAAGATATGCAGCTATAAACCGCAGAGAGTCAACCTGAGGATGGAGGGTTCACACTTCACTGGTCTCTACCCACATAGTTTAGTTATTTCTAGTCCACTTAGAAAGCCACCGTGGTATACGGTCAGTCTTTTCTGCACAGCCAAAGAGAACATTCATCATGTTTCACAGGGGAGCCACAGAGGTCTGCAGCAGAAAGGCTGGGATGCCGGAGAGAAATGCAGATTCCTGAGGCCCACTCTGGCCTGCCTACCCAAAGCAGAATCTCTAGGGGAGGAACCCCACAATCTGCATTTTAACAGAGGCTGGAAGGCTTCTTTCCTACACGAAATCTGAGAACTGCAGTTCTAAGGGAGATGTTTTCCTTTCAAAGACAGACATGAAAGAAGTCTTACCAGCACAGTACCTCTAGCGCACTATATACGAAAGAGCTGTATAAACAGTACGGTTTAAAAAGTGGTTTACTTCTGAGGCCAGAGGGCATGCCTTACAGAGCAGAAAGAGAAGATACAGCCATCTGCCACGGGCCTGTTTTCCTTTGACGAAACAAAGAGAAAACCAAAGCCACCTCCAAAGAGAAGCCCTCTGAAAAGGGATGCACCTGGCCTCAGTCTCTGCCAGGGAAACATCACTGATGCCTCCTATCAAGTCAACCCCCACTGGAAGTGTACAACCTGTACTGTTAATTCCCATGTGATTAAACTTCTTAAATCTGTGCCCCAACAGAAAATGTTTAAAAGTACAATTTGAGTCTCTCTATACAACTACTAAAAAAAAGAATACGCCCAATTTTCTACTAATAGATTAAGATAGATACATGAAGCAAGTATCATCAAACTGGTGGGTTTAAAATGGTAAGGTGTTGCTCATGCGTTTGGAGGTTTCAGTGGCAGGGTAGCCACTAGCTAGCTGTGGGACTCAGTTTCCTCTCTGTATGGGAAAGGTTTGATCTCTGAGGGACTCTCCACTTCTAACTTTGGGACAATGACCCTTGAGCAAAAACAATGAATGCCTTTCTCCAGCTCACAGAGCCACCTCATGACAATGCCCTAATCACACCCAGAACAGACACAGAAGATCCCTGAGGCCAGAGACAGTGCTTGACTCTTGCTCAACAAAGTCTGTTTGGTGAATGGCCAGTTGGCTGCATCCATTTACAAAGCTGGCTACCTTCTCTGCAAGCACAGCCTCTCCTGGACACCAGAGAGCTGGAGAGGAAAATGAATACTGGGCTTGCTGCCTAGAAATAATTCCTGTAATCCAAGATCAACATCTCTGATAACACTGGCCTGCCCGCCTCCAGGCCATGGCCAGGCCTGCCATCTGACACTCAGCCACACAAGTCCCAGCCTGGGCGCCAGTCTGCTCAAGGAAGGTCTGCTGGTTCAGTAGCACTGGCCTAGGAAAGGGGCAGAAAGAAGCAGCCCACAGGACCTCAGCTCCCAAATCCCCCCTTCTCACACTGGATTCCAGTTTTCCCAGTAATCAGTCTCAGCAAAGGCTAAGAAAATGGCCCAGCATGCAAACTCACTAGAAGACGGTGATTCTCAGCTTACTGGGAACACGTGTTGCTGATCCAAGAGGGACTCAGTCTTTGAGCAACCATGCAATTATACCAAAATCTACTAACTCCCCTTTCCCACCTTCTTCAGGGAGTTCTTCTTGATAATCAGTCATATAGAACTCTCCAATTCTGCAATGTTCACTGAAATTATTATACAAACCACAGATTTCTGGCCCTGTGCCATATCCAGATTAGTATTTTACAGAGGGATGTCCCCTCCCCTTCATTCACTATGAAGTGCCAGAGTCTCTCAGAATCAAAGAACTTGCAGACATGTGATATTTATCTCCCAATGCTGAATACTACAGACAAATATGGTCCTCTTCAATGTTTTTTTCAAAATTCTTACAATTCTTTGATTATATCAGATGCCAAGCTATTTTTAAAGTTAACACTACAGTTTCTTCAATCAATGGAAAATTTTCACTATTTGCAGTAAGAAGCATAGTGCTTAGAATATGATAGCTGCTCAAAAATATTTCCTGAGTGAATGGACCCTGCAAATGTCCATTTGACCATGAAATGAGAGCACACCACACACACACACAGACACACACATGCACACAGAGAGGATATGAGAGCTTAAAGCATGCATTTAGCCAAGCAGCATCTAACAGGTGCTGGCATCCTACACTGACAAAATCTCCTCCTAGGAGGTGACGCTCGAGTAGGACACAACAGCAGATGCTCACAGACTGGCTCAGGGAGCAAAACCATCCTGCATCTCTAGCCGACTGGGGCCTCCTGTGCTGGCTGGTGAGCTGCTGCCTGCTGGATAATCATGAAACCCGTCGTCTCCCAGGGATCCTCTCAGCTTCTTGCCCCTCACATGGCCTCACACATCCGACTGCTCAGGATGTTTACTGAACTGAGCACTCCGGGCAGAATATTTCACAGAACACTAGTCAGAAGTCACTAACTAGTCACCACTACCCAGTTTACCATTTCCACATTGCATTCGCTCTGTGAAAGCAAACAAAGCCCAGATGAGGGCCAGCCTAACAGGATATAGGTAAACACTCCATCAAACGTCATCAAACACCAGAACCGAAAATTGCTAATGATAATGCCTCTCCCTCTCCCAATCTGAGAGTCACTTCTACAATGGTGGGGCCTTTTTCTTTCTTTAGAGGAAGGGGGTGTTACTATTTATATTTTGTTCTGACTGGAGGTGGGAAGTCTGCACCCCAGTGGCTCAAAGGTAGAAGTGTCTGACCAAGGAGACCTGTCCACCCCCCTCAGATGCCTTAGTGGAGTGGGAGCTGGTTACACCTCCACCCCGAATGCATCTGACGCCTCCTTCCATTTCTCAAGAAATCATTATCTCCACGGGGGAAGGAAACTGGCAATGTGCATATGAGCAAAGCAAGTGCAGCAGGAGAGAAGTCGAGGCCAGGGAACACTAGGAGTGATTCGGGAAGGGAAGTCCACCAGGGTGGGGCTGCCCCAGCCACACACGCTTGCCAAAGCAAGCTTCACCCACCACAGCAGCCCCTACTCAGAAACAATTAAGAAGCAACTGCTCAAGATAGCTTCAGCTTTGCATTGATCTACCTTTAAGTCTGTTTGCCAGTATACAACATAGAAATACTTCAGCCCTTCATACCCAAACAAGATAATCCTCCAACCTAGTTAAATAAAAATAGTAGGCATGACCAAACCACCAGCCACAGTCTGAACGTCTGTGTCCCCACAAAATTCATGTGTTGAGACCCAGTCCCCAAGATGATAGTATTAAGAGTGAAACCTTGCAGGAAGTGATTCAGTCATGAGGGCTGAGCCCTCTGGAATGAGATCAGGGTCCTCATAAAAGAGGCCAGAGTGGTCAAAGGAATTTGAGGAGAAAAATACATGTAGATAGACAGATGCATACATAGATATATACTAACATACATATACATAGATGGAGGCCCCGGAGGGAGCTTGCCTGTTCCCTTCTGCTGTGAGGACACCACTGGAAGGCACTACTCTAAAGCAGAGAGTGAGCCCTCACCAGATACCAAATCTGCTGATGCCTTCATCTTGGACTTCCCAGGCTCCAGAACTATAAGAAATAAATGTCTGTTGTGTATAAGCTACCCTGTCTAGGGCATTTTATAATAGCAGCCCAAATGGACTAAAACAATCTATTTGGGAGGAGAAGAAAGGAAAACAAATCTATTTGTCAAATCCTGCTTAAAACTCTTAACTGACTCTAGCTCTTAGGACAAAGACCAAACTCCTGCCTTGGCCCCAGGCCTGCTTCCTCTTCCAAAGCCTAAGTCCTCTTCATCCCTAGCTGCCACCAGGCACTCCTTGAGTCCCTCAGGCAAGCAGCACCCCCACCTAAGGTCCTCTACTTATGCCATTTCCTCTCCCTACAACACTTTACTTCCGCCTCTCCACCCCCTAGTCAACACCAACTCATCCTTTGTGTCCCAGCTCAAATGTCGCTTCTTCAGGGAAGTCCTAGCCCTCCCCTATCCCTAAACCAGATCAAGATCCTGAATTATATACATGCATTGTATCTCTTTCCTTTCAAACCTCCTAACACTGGCTGGTGTTTGTTACATTGTATTAACATCTGCCGCCCCACCCCCCATACTGAAAGCTCCATGAGGACAGGAACAGTTTGTCTTGTCCAGTCATATATCCAGTGCCTCAGCACACGAGTGAGTGAGTGAGTGAGTCAGTGAGTGAGTGACTGAGTGAGTGAGTGAGTCAGTGAGTGAGTGAGTGAGTGAGTGAGTAGCTCCTGGGGCCTCCCTGGAACACAAGTCAGTGAAGTACAGCCTGGGGTCATTTCCAGCCTCTGCCTATTTCTGCACAGTCTACAAGCCAAGGACAGTTTTTACATTTTTACTTTGCTATTTTGTTTTTATGAAACAGGTTCTCTCTGTCACCCAGGCTGGAGTACAGTGGCGCGAACACAGCTCACTACAATCTCCACCTCCTGGGCTCAAGCAGTCATTCTGCCTCAGCCTCCCAAGTAGCTGGGACTAAAGACATGCGCCACCACGCCTGGCTAGTTTTTTTTTGTTTTTTGTTTGTTTGAAAAGGAGTTTCACTCTTGTCGCCCAGGCTGGAGTGCAATGGCGCCATCTCAGCTCACTGCAACCTCAGGCTCCTGGGTTTAAGCGATTCTCCTGCCTCAGCCTCCCAAGTAGCTGGGATTACAGGCGCGCACCACCACATCTAGCTAATTTTGCATTTTTAGTAGAGACAGGGTTTCACCACGCTGGTCAGGCTGGCCTTGAACTCCTGACCTCAAGCGATCCACCCACCTCAGCCTCCCAAAGTGCTGGTATTACAGGCGTGAGCCACCGTGCCCAGGCACACCTGGCTAGTTTTTAAATTTCTGTAGAGATGGGATTTCACTTTGTTGCCCAGGCTGGTCTTGAACTCTTGGGCTCAAGTAATCCTCCCACCTATGCCTCTCAAAATGCTGGGATTACAGGAGTGAGCCACTGTGCCCAGCTAACATTTTCAAATGGTGGAAAAAATCAAAAGAATATTTCATGAAATGTGAAAATCATATGAAATCCAAATCAGCATCCATAATGAAAAGTTAAAACACAGCTATATTGATTCTACCATTGTTTCTGTACTACTACAGCAGAATAGTGACAGATAGCAGGGTATGCAAAACCTAAAATACTATGTGGCCCTTTACATAAAAAGTTTGCCCCTGCTCTAACAGTGTCCTTGGAGTACTGACTATGGGCATGAAATACCAGAGACCTGAAAATACGGAACCGACTGTAAGCCAGCTCCTCTGGGAAAGGGTGAGTCATAACCCCTGTTGGATTCCTGACGTCTGTTACATTCAGTGGGCATTCACTGAATGGCTGCCACCTCCACGACATGAGGCAAGAATGGCATGTAATACACCTGCATATTTGGGAGTTCTGGCCGATCAGTTCTAAAGGGTCAGGGCTCACACTACAACCTGTGCTTACTGGGTGACCATTTTCTATTCATTCATTCAACAAATGTCTACCTGGACACCTTATCTTAGTCAGTTCAGGCTGCTTTAACAAAGACACCACACACACTGAGTGGCTTAAACAACAGAAACTTACTCCTCAGTTCTGAAGGCTGGAATGTCCAAAATCAAGGTGCTGGTCAATTTGGTTCCTGGTGAGGACCTTCTTCCTGCTTTGCAAAGGAATGCCTTTTTGCTATATCTTCATAGGTGGAGAGGGAGCTCATCTCTCCACGGTCTCTCTTTATAAGGGCACTAATTCTATTCATGAAGGCTCCACCCTCATAATCTAATTACCTCCGAAAGGTCCTGCCTCTAAATATCATCACATTGGGAGTGGGTGTTTCAACATATGAATTTTTCAGGAACATAACACTAGTCTATAGCATGTCTCCTTTGTGCCAGATACTGTTGCAGGAGCTGAGGATCCACACAGTCCGTAGGGAGCTCATCCTCTGGTGAGCAGGAAATAGGATGGAGACTCCTCTGCAATGAGGACTGTGTGAGAGGCAGTGGGAGATGGAATGCCACTGTGCTCTATCACAAGCATAACACTCAACTTGCCGAAAAGGAACTTACTAATTGGAAAGCCATGAAAAGTTAAATCCCCATACCTAAAAGAGTTAAATCATGCTTCAAGACTGAGCAGACGCCCTGGGGCAGAACAGCTTAGGAGAACCATACAGCAAAGAAGGCTGGTTCACCACATCTATTTTGTACTGAACACACTATGATTACCCAAGCTGACAAATGTCTGTCATTAAGAGAAATTTCAACACCAAGGAATATGCATTCCCACCACAATGGGTTAAGAATAGGGGTACACAGCTATTCAGTTACATGTGGCTTGGAAACCAACACACATGTCCATTTAGCAACAAGCACCTAAGGAGGGAGGAATTCATGTGCTAACTGTCTGAGGATGCTCTCTTGCTCCAAAGCCTACAGAGATCTGGAAGAGCAAGGCTGTTTAAGCTTCATCCTTGGTCAGTCACGTGCTCTCCTTCCCCTAAGTGCCTCAGATTCCAGTAAAGCTCTTGAGAAGCCTCCAGCACCCCTACACACAGAGATGCACAGAGGAAGCATCAGCCTCTGCTAGAGCCTTGCAGCAGTTTCTAGACACGTCCAGTAAAAGGTACTAAACATCCTGGTAAAGAACTGGGCAGTCAAATGTTCCCTTGTGATACTCACTATCCAAAAAGGACAGATATCAAATGCAGTAAAAGGAAAGACTACTACTATACCTTACTTGATCCAAAACAAAGTAAAAAAAAAAAAAGTAGACTTGTCAGATCAGACAATATACAATGATACTCCACATTTTGGACACTCACTGTTCCCGGAACCTCCATTTTTCAGAGAGGAACTCAGTCTAGCTTCATCATGTCAGCAAAATCCCATCCCCTGCCTAGCCTCTATTACCTCATAAGCCACCAGATCAAATCCCTAAGTTTGGGAATAGAGGAGTTTACCAAGAAATTCCTATATCAGCTTTCACTAAGACTCACACAGTAAAACATCTTGAAAAAGCCCAACAAAACCACAGCTTCCCCAGAGAAAACTGAAAGATGCTTTAAAATAAGAAAAGCATACAATAATAGAAGAAAATTGCTGCTTTTTCTTTACTTTTTAACCTCTGTGAAAAGAAGTGGTATTTGTAAAATTATACACAACTAGCTGAAGTCTGAGCAGGGCTAAATCCTAACTTAAAATCCTCAGAAATCAGGGTCTCCTCTATGGTTGGGCAGCCCTAAAGTGAAACACTAGGTGAACAATAAGGCTTATGGGCATCAGTTCTTGCATTTGAAAGATAAAAAGGAAGATAAATTGATAATTTCCATACTTACCACCATAAAGATTTTACTCCCACAGCTGAAAAGAAGTAACTGTACAATGAAACGTATCTTTCTTCAAACACACCCCTACTCTAAAACCCTGCTACCCCTCCCCTGCTTTTTTTTTTTTCTTTTTTTGAGACAAAGTCTCACTCTGTTGCCCAGGCTGGAGTGCAGTGATAGGGTCTCGGCTCACTGCAACCTCCGCCTCCTGGTATGCAGTTCCCCTGCCTCAACCTCCTAAGTAGCTGGGACTACAGGCATGTGCCACCACACCCAGCTAATTTCTGTATTTTTAGTAGATATGGAATTTCACCATGATGGTCAGGCTGGTCTTAAACTCCTTACTTTACGTGATCCACCTGCCTCGTCCTCCCAAAGTGCTGGGATTACAGGTGTGAGCCACCACGCCCGTCCTCCTGCTCCCTTCTTCTAGAAGCCTTGCCTGTGCTTCCATTCCCATTGTTGTAAATAGCCAACACTCCGCCTCAGCTATTATCTTAATCTGTGACCAATTTAACTGTACATGTCAAAATATTCCTCCATTGTCAGTAACCCAAAGGAAAATATATTTCTTTTTTAAGATGGATAGCATAATATAACAAACACTGATACACCTATGACCCAGTTCAAGAAATACTGCAGAACAACAGTGGAAGCCCTGAGGCACGAATTCCCAATCACATTCCCACTCTTTCCATCAGAGGCAACGCCACCTGGAAACCAGGGCTCATTAGCCCCACGCAGCTCCTCCTCTCCCCACACAACATACATCCTTACCCTTTGCAGCACTGTTCCACATGATCTTCCTAACCTTTCTATAAGTGGTATTCTCAACACAATCAGTCAGTAACTCATTTCTTGCTCAATTTTATGTTTGTGAGAGGAATCCACACTGACACCTGTATTTCCAGTTCCTTTGTTTACCACTGCATACTATTCCATTATATGAATACACTCCACATTTAGCCAAAGACGCTGCTTGATGTTCCATATGCCATGTAGTGCCTACTAATTTCCATGCCACTGTGGAAAATGCGCCGGCCATTTTCCGTAACATTCTCCACAATCCTCGCAACCACTTAATGAGGAAGGTACGATTTCCACCAGACCAAAGAGGAAACTAAGGAAGGGAAGTGCTGCAGCTTGTCCAATATGTGGGAGTAGCAGACTCCTGCTTCAAGTTCAAGTCCATCCAAGTTTACAGCCACACTCCTGACAATATGCCTTGTAACTCTGCTTATGTAGATTCAGATTTTTTTTTAATGAAAAAAACTGATAGAGGGCTCTACAGTCATCTGGGAAAAATCTGAAACACAACACTCTATTTTCTTTAACAAACACCCCACAGGAAATTCATCCGACACAGGGACAGCCCGTTAAGTACACTGAGGAAAAGCCTCTGCCTTTGGCAAAGGTCCCCACTGGTTCATTCCCAGGTTTATGCAGGTGCTCTCTAAGTAGCCCTGAGTAGGACTGCAACCTGAGTTGGTTTCCTTCGGGGAAACAGGCTGTCTGCACCCACTTACAGACAAGACAAGGGAGCCCGAGAGAACATGGGAATCAGATCCTTCTTGAATCGGCAAAAGCTGAGTCGACAAAGCTCTAGGAACATCTCCCACAGGAGCAGCTCCAGCTGTTGGCAGCGCTAGGGGTCTGAGGAACAGTCCTGAGCTCACGAGGCCAGGTGCTTGCCTGCTCTGCTCTATGTGTGTCCAGCTTTGTCACGGCCTTCATACACCCCAGCCCAACCCTGCTGCCCTGGGGAAAGCCAAACATGCAATACGGAAGAGGAGTCAGTGAGGGTGGAGACTCACAGGAACCAGGCAGGGAGCAAAGCCTGGAGAAAGGACACCCAGCTCCAGGCCTGCACCCCAGAACCCTCCAAGTGCTCAACGCAGGTGGGCCCCTAGGAGGTGACACTTTAGTCCCCGGGGACTCCCAAGGACAGGGAAGGCCTCTCAGCCCCAAGTCGCCTGACTACTCTCCCACCTCTACCCTGTATCTCCCACTGTGTCTGTTTGCTGGAGGATTAATGGAGCCTCAAAAGAGCAAGGCATACCTGGCTGAAGCGACCCCCTCCCAACTCTCCTGGACAAAGCAAGGAGCAAGAAAACAGGCCTGCCACCTACTGGCTGTGTGACCGTAGCTGAAGCATCCCTGTCCACTCTGGAGAGAAATGTAGTGGCCTGTCTCGAAGGGCCCTGCCATCTCTGACTCTTCCTGTCCATAGGGCTAAAGGCGCGGGGCCTCACCCCTGGCTTCCCAGCACTCTGGGAAGCTGGTTGGGGAGGAGGGTTTGAGCCCAGGAGTTCGAGACTAGCCTGGGCAACACAGTGAGACCCCGTTATTAATAAAAATAAATTTCAAAAAAATGTTTAATTAGTCAGGCATGGTGGCCCACGCCTGTGGTCCCAGCTACTTGGGAGGCTGAGGGGGAGGATCACATGAGGCCAGGCATGGAGGCCGCAGTGAGCCGAGATCGCGCCCCTGCACTGCAGCCTGGGCAACAGAGCGAGATCCTGTATCAAAAAGAATAAATAAATAAAACTAAAACAAATGCACTAATACTTACTGAGTAGCTGAGAGTATGATTCATTTAATACCAACACCCCATGAGGTAGATCCCACTGCTCTCCCATTGTACAGAAGAGGCTGCTGCCGCGCAGAGCGGTTCACTGAGGTACCAAGGTCACAGACAGTCCTGAAGGAGGCCCCGGGGGTCGAAGCCCGCGCTTATGGATGCCTGGGAGGGCGGCACAGGACATCCGGGGACGGTGGGGGTCGGGAGACACCAGAGAGTGGCCGGGAAGACGGCGCAGAGGGAGATAATGGGTCAAGGCGTCTGAGGAAGGAGACAGGGCTGGGCGGCCACAGCCAGCCTGGCCAAAGCCCAGGTAGAGGGGAGGAGACCGGAACGAGGCCGGGACGTGGAGAAGCGGGGAAACGCAGGCCGACGTGGGCAGCGGCGAGGAGGCCCCGGAGGAAGGAGCGAGGAGGGCGCAGGCGCGCGGCCCAGGCAGGGGGCGCCGGCGGAGCGCGGGGCGGGCAGCGGGGCGCGCGGTCCCACCTTGAGCACCGTGACGGCTCCCGCGGTGTGCACCTGGAAGTGCGCGGGCGGCTCCGCGCCCGGCTCCGCCGCCTCGTCGGGGCCCTGGTAGCTGAAGCAGGCGTCCGCGATGTCCAGGCGGCCGAGGGGCAGCGCGTCCTGCGGGCTCTTGAAGTAGTAGAGGTAGCAGCGGCGCGCGTCGAACACGAACCAGCGGCTGCGGTAGCCGCGCAGCGGGCCCTTGCCCGACAGCTTCTGCAGGTAGCCGCACAGCCGCGCCGGCTCCCGCGCGGGACCCGCCCCGGGCTCCGCGGCCGCCCCCTGCGCCGCGCCCTCGCCGCCGCCTTCGCCTTCTTCCGCCCGGGCTCCGGCCCCGGGCATCCCTACCGCGAGCCAACCGTCGGCGCCCACGCCCGCGCCCGCGCCGCGGCCACTGCGCCCCCTACACCTCCGCGCCGCCCAGCCGCGGCGCAGGGCGGGCGGGCGCGCAAAGCAGCCTGGGACTTGTAGTCTCGCCCCCGCCCGCCCACTGACCATGGCCCCGGCAGCCCCCTAAAGCCAGGTCCTGCATCTCGCACCCCTGCGGGTCAGTTGCCTTACTGTTAGGTGGACTCCAAGTCCCCGCGCTGCCGGGAAAAGCAATGGTCTATTTCTTTATGGCAGTGTAGGTACGTGGGAGCGTGCATCTTTCAAAACCCAACGGAGTGTCGGCTTCAAACCCCATTTCACTCTGTGTACTTTATTCTAAACACTTGATTTTTGAGTCTCCCTCCTGCCAGAGTCTCAAGCTAATATGGTAAAAATGAGACAGCCTGTTGCCTGGTGCTGACTACGTGCTGAGTAAATATTTGCAGAATTCAAGGGAGCCAAAGCGTTGCCTAACTCTCCAGACGTCAGTTCATTTATTGAATGCAACATATATTTATTGAGCGCCTTCTGAATGCCAGGTATGGCTCTGTAAGCCAGGCCCTGGTGGATACAGCAGTGAACAAACCAGTCATTCTGCTCTCCTGGAGATTATATTCTAGTAAGGCAAAGAAGTGGCACACAAGAAAGCAGGCAAATGTAATGTGTGCTGTGTTGTATAAATGCCGTGATGGCATGTAAATGATTACCACTTAAAATAGCACCTAGTACTTATCAGTGCTTTATAGATTAACTTATTTGAACTCTCACAACCTCAAAAGGCAAATCTATTGCTTTGTAGTAAAGCAAAGAGAATGAATAAGACCAAGTATTTGCCAGCACAACAGGGTAACTAGAGTCAAAAATAATTTAACTGCACGTTAAAAAATAACCAAAGGAGTATAATTGGATTGTAGCACCAAGGATAAATACTTGAGATGATAGATCCCCTAGTAACCCTGATGTGATTATTATGCATAGCATGCCCGTATTAAAAAATCTCCTGTAACCCATAAATATATATACCTACTATGTTCCCACAAACATAAAAATAGAATAAATAAAAAGCAAAGTGAGAGGATGAGGTGATGGGGGGCGGATAGCTGGCTGCTCCCCCAGGACAGGCCAGGAGGCCAGTCTGATCCTGTGATAGGGAGCACAGACTGGGATGATGGGAGGGATTGGAGCAACCAGAGATGTGAAGGAAGCATTCCAGGCAGAGGGACCAGTGAGTACAAGAGCTCACTTTATTCGAAGGAAAAAGGAAGTGTATAGCTACATCTGTGAGGGCCCAAACCAAATATCTCACCCTCATAGATTTGCATGTTTTATACAGACACAAAGACCCAGGTGAAAAACTGACCTTTCTGAGCTGGACAGGGACACAGATTAGACTGCCTATTTGGAACTGCCCAGGTAGGAAGGGCAGGCTCTGGGGCCTCACCCAGCCCGCGGACCCTCTGCAGGCCCTACACCACACGGGTGCTCCTCTCCTGGGGCCTGTCAGAGGTCTGGCTGGGGTGGCCACAGCAAGGGCACCTCCCACCGTAGCCCTCGCCAGCTGTGTTTGAGCACAGTCAGCACAGTGTTAAGGACGGGGCTCTGACTTCGTTCTGACCGGATGTGTCTCCTAGCTCTGCCACTTAGCAGAGGCACGGCCTTGGCCACGTGATTTAACCTTTCTGGGCCTCAGTCTCTTCATTTATGAAATGGGGTTGATAAATACCAGTAGCTATCTCGTGCTGTTGTTATTGGAAGGATTACATGAGCAATGCGTCTGAAAGTGCTTAGCAATGGGTGCCTCACACACAGTAAGCGCTCCACTCATAGCAGTTTATTTTGATCATACAGTTAACACTGATGTCTTCCTCATCGGTCAGCAGATTTGGAGAGGGAGGAATCTAAGCGTCAGACCGGGCCCAGACGAGGGAGGCAGAGGCTATGGTGCTGCAGGAGCTGGGTGGACTGCTCTCGGGGGTCTGGCCGGGTCCAGAATGTGGCCCTGTAAGGAGGCTGCACAGACACAGGCCTGAGTCCCCAGTGAGAGTGGTGAAATATGGAGGCCTCAAAACCACCAGCAATGTCTCAGGAGGGTCCCCTGGAGGCCCCTGAGTCTCTGTCTGCACAACCAGGCTTGGGAAGTGGCCCAAGCCTTCCAAGGATCCCTAGAGCCTCCAGAATCAACCCCAAAACCCTCTTGACTCTCGAGCCCTCCCCGAAGTCCCTCTTCCCCACTGACTCTCTCCAGGCCCTGCTGGAATGCTTTTATTTCATGGACAAATCCTTCTTCCCTCATTCCTAGGGCCGTGAGCTGAAGGGAAATAGGCAATGTGGCTTTACCTCGTCTCTTTCGGTACCTCAATCTTCAATTTGGACAGTGTTTATAGTTTATGTAAATAAATATAGCTTCCGTTCCCCACAAGGGCCTCCTGCATGGAAATTCTGGGGCTGTCTCTGGTGGCTCCTATTTCCCTGGAATCCTTCACAAATGGTTTGTTGACATTTGTAGTTCCTGAGGGCTCTTAGGTTAAACAGCAAGGTCCTGTGGTCAGGGCGAGCTTTGCACAGGCTGCGTACCTCCCCTGCGTCTAGTACAGGCATGAGAGGTGTTGGAGGGTCTGCCCTGTGTGCCCATGAAAGCCCCTGCCTCTTTTTTTTTTGAGACTGAGTCTCACTCTATCGCCAGGCTGGAGCGCAGTGGTGTGATCCTGACTCACTGCAATTTCCGTTTTCCAGTTTCAAGCGATTCTCCTGCCTCAGCCTCCCGAGTAGCTGGGACTACAGGCATGCACCACCATGCCCAGCTAATTTTTTGTATTTTTAATAGAGACGGGGTTTCACCATGTTGGCCGGGGATGGTCTCGATCTCTTGACCTCGTGATCCACCCGCCTCGGCTTGCCACAGTGCTGGGATGACAGGCGTGAGCCACCGCGACCAGCCACCCCTGCCTCTTTAAGCCTTCCAGGAACCCAGTGACCAGAAGGAAAAAGCCACCCGGGAGGAAGTAGCTGCCGTTAACTGAAAAGGGGAAATCTGGGCAGTAAACTTATTCCTCCATGGTCACCCTCTGGGAAAGCCCTAGGGGAACACAGCCAGTGACTGATCCTAGGTCGGACTCCCCAGAGTGGGTAGCATGTGCCCAGAGGCCTCTGGAGAAGCACCCACTGCATACTGCCTTTGTGACCGGCAGACCCCAGGAGACGGAGCTGGCCAAGACGCTGATCCCTGCAGGAGAAGTGCACAGATCTGCAGGAGGCCCAGAGAGGAAAACAGCCTTATCACCTGCATGCTGTGTGCCCTCAGGCATGTCCCTGCCCTCTCTGGGCTGCAGTTTTCCACCTGCACAACAAGGAGGTGGATGGCTGAGTGATTTCTAAGGGCCTGCCCCTGCCTGCTCTGAAATGCAACAGTGGCGTGAGACACAGCTGTGAGGGCCTGCAGGCCTTCTTCCCACAGCTCTGCAGGCCAGTGGAGGCTCAGCCCTTTTCAGTCCCCACACTCAAAGCTCTCTGGATTGTTGCAGCCATCACAACCAAGCTGCCCCCTCCCCTCAGGGCTCCGCTCCAGCTACAGGCTTGGCTGCCCACTGCAGTTAGTGCAAGCATGACCCCTTTAAGGTGACACTTTTGCATTGTTTGTTCCTGGGCCCTGATGGAGAAGCAGCCCTATCCCCGTCGCCCTTGTCCAGGGCACAAATGGAAGCTTTGTGTCCCCGAGGCAGACAGAAGCAGAGACGGCAGTTACTTAGGGGTTGAGGGTGCAATGCTGTCCTGGTAGAGCCTTGTGAAGGAAGTTGGCCTGATGAGGAGGGGATGGGAGGGCTGCAGAAGGTTGGGGGACCGGAGCTGTGAATGGGCCACGCATTGGAGGGCTAGGGATGGACAGAGAAGAGCAAGGCCGTCCTCAGAGCAGAGGATGCTTTGACCAGAGCAAACAGCTGCCTCAGTGAGATCCCCAGACCAGACAGAGGGCTTTCCTTGTATGTCCACAGAGCTCTGAAAGGGGGCACCCTGCACCAAGCCTACTGTCCTGGTGGGAGGTTGTTCGGGGGCCTGGGGCAGGGGTATGGTCGTGGGGGAGTGGCTCACACCTGTAATCCCAGCACTTTGGGAGGCTAAGGCAGGTGGATCACTTGAGCTCAGGAGTTTGAGACCAACCTGGGCAACATGGCAAAACCCCATCTCTACAAAAGACTAGCTGGGCATGGTGGCATGTGCCTGTAGTCCCAGCCACTTGGGGGTCTGAGGCAGGAGGCTTGCTTGAGGCCAGGAGGTCGTCATCATACTACTGCACTCTGGCCCGGGTGACAAAGTGAGAAGAAAGAGAGGGGGGGAGGAAGGGAGGGAAAAGAAGGAAGGAGGGAGGGAGGGAAGGAAGGAAGGAGGGAGGGAGAGAGGGAAGGAAGGAAGGGAGGAAGGAAGGAAGGGGAGAAGGGGGAAGAGCTGTGGAACCTTGGGCTAATATCCTAGCCTCTCTGCCTCAGCTTCCTCATCTGTACAATGGGACAGGATAATGTTTACCCCCTAGACCTGCTTAAATGAGCCCATAAATGCAAAACACGCCACACGGTCCCTGACGTGCAAGGCTCATTTGGTAACTGGTTCATTCAACAAACATCCCTGGCCCTGCTCTTTGCCTCTGGCCAGTGGTGGCTGGTGCTGAGAACTCACCACAGGACTGGGCCTGGCCCCCGCTGCAGGAAGCGTCCAGTCTTGTCAGGTGGGAGAGCCTCTGATAGAACAGCCCCGGCAAGGGAGCCCAGGCTCTCAGACCCTCCTGGACTGTGGACTCTGGCTCCCTGTAGGCCTCATTTCCCTGCCAAATTGGCAGGCAAATCTGCACACCTCCTGGCTCTCTTTCTGAGAGGGAACAAATCTGAGGTGCTGGCCAAGCTCCCAGCCCTGGGGCCAGGGGACTGGGGCTTGGACAGGTAGAGGCCTGGGTGTCTCTGGGAGCTGACAGAGGGTAGAGGTTGGCAGGGGCTCGATGCCAGGCAGGCAAGGCCAGCGAGGGAGGTAGGGAGAGCCACGCTGCCCCGGGGGCAGGGGAGGACGGGATCCCGGGGAGGCCCTGTGTCCTCCCTGTTACCGCCCTGCTCCCAGGGCCCGGCGCTGGGCCCAGCACAGCATAGTCCCCTCTGCCTTCACCTCCCCGCTTCCCAGAGGCCCTCGTGCTGTGCCCTTCCCAGTGCCCCCATCACTCAGCCAAATCTGACCTCAGACTCTTCCACGCTTCCCACACAAGCAGCAGGGACTACAACCCGCTTCGAGGCCAAGTCTGGGAGGTGGGGTGTTTTAACTGAAAGCTTAAAGAGATGTTGTTCTGATGGTGGAAGTTCAAGCATCCTCTGGTTCGGCGAAGGGGGCTGCAAGAGTAATCTACAGGGCACTGTGTGAGCAAAGCGACGGAGAAGGAAGCGGGAAGAAGGCTGTCGCGATGCAGGACGACGCGCACGGAAGACCCAGAAGCAGCAGGTGCTGGAGCGGGAGGAGTGGTTCTCAGTGTGTTTCTCATTTGGAAGTTTGAATACACTGACTATCTGTTCATTTGGAATCAGCGCATTTTCAAAGTACTTAAAGAATTTGAGAAGCGTCTTGGACAGGCCATTTCCATTCTTGAGTTTCAGTTTCCCTGTCTTTACAATGGGAAAAAAGGGACAATAAAAGCACCTTGTATACCTCCTATAAAGATGAAAGGAGAGCGCACATGTGGGTATGTGAAGTGCTCGGCACATGTCAGGGCTCAGAATCGTTAGGAATCTACAGAGGACCTCCGTTTTCCAGCCGCAAACTGAGGGAAGGGAGACGGGGATACGACTAAACTGAGGGGCAAGCCCAGGGGCCCCAGGTGCCCAAGCTGCCAGGTGCACCAGGCCTCTGCAGCTGGGCCCCACAGTGGCCATCTGGCCTCCAAAAGGCTACAGAACAAGGGTTCTCAATACTGTGGTCCTCGGCCCCTTGTCTTCCCTATGGGCCCTAAACGGATCCCGAAAGCTCGCCGTTCTCCAGTTGTCATGAGCATACAGCGTGCAGCTCTGCAGAATTTCGCTGTTACGTGGGACTCACAAATACTCACTAGTGAGGCCGTTTTATCTATAGAGAAATTCATCTGTGTCTTGTGCTTGCTGCCGAAACCAAGAAGTACATCGACAAGGGAGCCTCTGTGATCAAGGGATGGTTTTCCACTCTGGGCTGGCAGGAGCAGAGACCACAGGCTCAGAGCGCCCCAGCTGGGTGCTTCATGGAGCAGATGAGGCTGGCAATGATTTCAAGACCATAGTAGGTCCGGAGCACTCTCACCTTGGGCGTCCCCATCTCACGACTATCAAATATATGTAATATTTAAATAACATGGCCACATTTTGCAAAAAAGGAAAAAATAGATATGTCTTTTGCTTTAAGCTTTTTAGAAAAGTTTATTCTTGTAATTTTTGCTTTTGATATGATTTGGCCTTGAGGAATTCATTTCCTTTACGATCGGTAATGATTTCTTGGCAGTCTTCTTGCACACTTGGGGATTTTTGTGAGCTAAGATAATCTGGCCTCCAAATCATTTTCAGAGGTGATGAAACGTTTATGAATACTAAATGAAGCTGATGCAATATTACATAGTATAGACATTTACTTATACGTTTATTCATTGTGATTTTGCGGTTTTCTCCTTTTGAATTTTGGAGCCAATACTGGTTTTTTGTTTGTTTGTTTGTTTCTTCCAGGTCTCAGACCTTTGGAAACAGGCCCTTGTACCTGGCCATTATCCTGTGGATGAAACAGAACAGCCTGTGTTTGGTGGGAGGTGGGCTGAGGAGGACCTCTCTGGACACTGCCCTCCCCAACCAGCAGCCGTGCTTGAAAGATGGCAAGACAAAGCCACTCAGTGGCCTTCAGGGGCCAAAAGGGTCACAATAACATTGGTGACTTTTCTGGACCAGCGTCAGCCCTCTCCCCTGGTTTTTCTTGCATGCTGGGGGCCTCAAAAATGACTGAACCTGAAAATATTATTCATTCAATGTATTCAGTATTTATTGAGCCATAAATCAATACAACCCTTAAAGTAATTTGGTATCATCTGTTAAAATGACAACTGTGAATACCCTTTGATTCAGTGATTCCACTTTTGAGAACGTGTTTTATGGATGTATTCATTCTTACACTTAATCAAATCCATGTAAGGTCATCCATTGCTGCATTTTCAGTCATTTAAAAAAATTGGAAATAAATGATCATCAATAGAGGACTGCTTACAAAAATTATGACGTATTCATACAATAGAATAATATGCAGCTGTGAGAATAAGAATGGCACCGCTCTCTTTAGTCTTGTGGAAGAAGTGCCAAGATATACTGTTGAATTTTTTTTACAAGGCAAAGTGCAGAATGCTTTTTTAATACTCTACCTTTTATGTAAGAAAGTGAGGGAAATAAGAATACACATACTTGGCTGGGTGCAATAGCTCATGCCTGTAATCTCAACACTTGGGAGGTTGAGGCAGGAGGTTTGCCTGAGCACAGGAGTTCAAGACCAGCCTGAGCAACATACTGAGACCACTGTCTCTATTTAAAAAAAAAAAAAGCCGGGTATGGTGGTGTGCACCTGTAGTCCCAGCTAATCAAAAGGGTGAGGTGGGAGGATTGCTTGAGCCCAGGAGGTCAAGGGTACAGTGAGGCATGGTTATCCATACCACTGCACTCCAGCCTGGCCAACAGAGCAAGACTCTGTCTCAAAAAAAAAGAATATACATACTTATTTGGATGTACATAAAGAAACCCAGGAAGGACATTTAACAACGAACAGTGGTCACCTGTGGGAATGAAATGTGGTTGGTAACTGGGTGGATGGGGTTAAATGCCTGGAGGGAGAATATTTTTACTGATACCTTTTTATGTTTGTCTTTTTAAAAGCTATGTTGATGTATCATCTATTTGAATAATGAATTAAAATATACTTACTGAAGGCCGGGCACGGTGGTTCACACCTGGAATCCCAGCACTTTGGGAGGCCGAGGCTGGTGGATCACTTGAGGTCAGGAGTTTGAGATCAGCATGGCCAATGTGGCAAAACCCCATCTCTACTAAAAAGACAAAAATTAGCCAGGTGTGGTGGCATGTGCCTGTAGTGCCACCTCCTCGGGGGGCTGAAGCAGGAGAACCACGTTAACCTGGCAGCTGGCAGTTGCAGAGAGTCAAGATCACGTCCACTGCACTCCATCCTGGGCAACAGAGTGAGACTCTGTCTCGAAAATAAAATAAAATAAATAATAAAATAAACATACTGAGCATCTGCCTGTGCCAAGCACTATTGTAGGTTCAGGATCCAGTTTAAAATGAGATAGACAAGAAATAGGATCATTCATTCTTTACTCCCCAATACTATAGAACCAATTCAGGCCTATTAATAAAACAACTTAAGGCTATGAAAATGTGGTGTGCATAGACGGACACAGGCACATGACAAGCACTTACTGAAAAGCCCACTTTGGTGTTCTACCACCAGCCTCTGCCAGCAGCACTTGGCAATGAACACGGCTGCTGCACAGACTCAAAAAGAGAAGTGAGAGGGTCAGTGCTGGGTTAGGGCACACTCCATGGGCCGTCGTCGCCATGGCTGGAGAGACCCTACCTCTGAGCAGCTTTCTGGAGAAACCTCAACCTGCTTCCTGAAAGGGCAAGCCAGGCTGAGCACCTTCAGTAAAGAGTCATTTGTGGGATGATCCATGACCATCTGTTTGTGCTGCAGGAAAAGCAGCCTTTTGAGAGAAGAGAACTTAGGACAGGGACGTTTTGCTATGGACAGGGACTTGGAATTCTGGGGACTTCCCAGTCCCGGGGATGACCTGCGGCTGTGGGTGAATCATGGGGTCCACTGATGTTGACTCCCTGCGCACTGAGCCTCCCGGCCCTGCACTGCGCACATTAGCTCTGAGAATTGCCACAACCCCCCAGGCAGGTACTTCTTCTCCCTCCTATTTTTACAGATGAAGAAGCAGACACAGTCAAGTCACAGAGCCGACGTGTAAGGGAGCTGGATTCTGCGGCAGTGAGTCTGCCCCAGAGCCTGAAATGAAGGCCCCTCCGTCCCCCTGCACCGCTGGGCCCCAGGGTGGGGGGCGACACCCGTGTCCTTCCTGTGCTCAGGGCGCAGCCCCGGTTGGTGACCACACGTACCGAACAGGGACACGAAAGCACTGTCCAGGACAACGCTTTCTACCCCGACCCTTCTTCGTGGCGCTCACCTGGGCCTCGCCCTTCCCCGGCCCCACATTTCCACCGAGTGTAGACAGGGCCCCCCGCTGATTTGCCGGACTTTGGAGTCTGACCTCTGGCCCGTAGCCATCCTGGGCTCTGCCCCCTTTTGTATACAAAGCCTTTGTCTTCTTAGGAAAATGAACGGTTCTGCCCATAAAACTACCCAGCCCGAAAGGGAGTTGGAGAAAGTGCCTCATGGAAAAGCACAGAAACACATTTCTTTGTATTTGAATACTTCCAGGGCCTCACCTTGGCAGCACCCCGACTCTGGGCCACACCCCAGCGTCCTTAGCCCTTTTGTGCCGCGGACCTCTTTCGTGTCCGATGAAGCCTACGGACTTCTCAGAATAGAATGTTTTAAGTGCACAAAACAAAGACAGAGAGCAGTGGAAGTAAACTATATCAAACAGACTGTAGAGAATATTTGTGATGTTACATGATATGCCTTATTGGCACGTTAAATAACAGGATCCAGAGTTGGGTCTAATTACTGCAGTTTTGAGGTTTTGATAAGCAAAAATGATACCTCAAGATGTCTCCAACAACTGTGGGATGATATGAAAATGTCTGCGCCTTCTGTTGGTAACAAACTAGCTAGTGCTGCTAACACTGATGCGGTTCATTCCCAGCGACACTCACCGTGGAAGGAGATGCTGAATCCACTGAAAGGTCAGGAAAAATCAGGGTGTGATCTTCCTCCTCCCCGTCTTTCCCTAAACTGCTTGTTTTAGGTTGGAGTGCACTGGCACAAGCATGGCTCCCCGCAGCCTCAACCTCCCGGGCTCAAGCGACCCTCCCCGCAGCCTCCTAAGTACCTGTAACCACAGCGCACCCCACCACACCCGGCTTACTTATTGAGTTTTTAGTAGAGATGGGGCCTTGCTATGTTACCCAGGCTGGTCTCGAGCTCCCGAGCTCCAGCGATCTTGCCCTGGCCTCCCAAAGTGCCATCATGCCCAGCCCCTTTCCCGTTTTAGAGTTCCAGTCCTCATCAGCCCAGGCCTGGGGTTTCCATGCTGGCTCCATGACATCCCTGGCTTATGTTTGCCATGGGGAAGCCCAATTAGCAGGCATGCAAATGATGGTCCCTTAGCATGTCCCCTCACAGGAGCTGACTCTTCCAGTGTCAAGGCTGGGAATGAATGGTTTATAAAAGTGATGTTCCCAGTCGTTGACCCCCCAAGAACACTTACTATGTGCCTACGTGCTTGGCCTTGTGAGAAAAGCCCTTTCTGTAGTATTTCACCCCGTCCCCAGGTGGGCTGAGGATGGTTACCCTCTTCCTGGAGGTGGCGAGTGTGGCTCAGGGATGAGAAAGAGCTGTGCAGGTTGAGGTCACACGTTTGCCACATACACTTGGCTTTTCTCTAAACTATAAGCACCACGCACACCTTCACAGACATTTTTATCTTGATTTCAGGTAACCTGTGATGACGTTGTAATAATAACAGTTACCAACAGGAACGGCCCTTGGGTGTGTCGGAATCTCGCGTCACCCCCGTCATCACGACCCCCATCACCACTATCGTCATCATCCAGTTAATAGCCAATCCTAGTCACCACGTTACCCCACATGCTGTTCTAAGGATTTAACTCAACGAAACTTCCTAACAGCAGGACAGGCAGACCACCTGGTTAAGGTCAGGTAGCTAGTAAGCTGGAATTTGAAGCAAGGAAATCTGGCTATAACATCCTCGTTTCTTAAAAGGTTTTTTTTTTGTTGTTTTTTTAAGGCAGAGTCTTGCTCTGTCGTCAGGCTGGAGCGCAGTGGCACAATCTCGGCTCACTGCAACCTCCGCCTCCCGGGTTCAAGCGATTCTTCCGCCTCAGCCTCCCGAGTAGCTGGGACCACAGGCACGTGCCACCACGCCCGGCTAATTTTTGTATTTTTAGTAGAGATGGGGTTCCACCATGACCAGGATGGTCTCGATCTCTTGACCTTGTGATCCGCCTGCCTCGGCCTTCCAAAGTGCTGGGATTACAGGCATGAGCCACCGCGCCCGGCCTTAAATGTTTTTATTGAAGTAGAACGTAGACATAGAAAAATGCATAAATGTCCGTGCGGAGCCAGTGAATCTTCACACAGTGAGCACTCTCACTCAACTCACCCAGTCCACACTCACTCAACCCACCAACCAGATCCAGAATTAGAACCCTGTAAGCACCAGTAGCTTTTTGCTCCCTAGCCAGTCCCCGAGGTAACCACTGTCTTAACTTCTATCACCATTGATTAGTTCTGCCTTTTTCTTTTTAGAGACAGGGTCTTGCTATGCTGCCCAGGCTGGTCATGAACTCCTGGCCTCAAGTAATCCTCCCACCTGAGCCTCCCAAAGTGCTGGGATTGTAGGTCTGGCCTCGAGAAAAGTGAAATGAGCATTTCTGTCTTACTGTGGAATGGAGTGAGAGTTATGTATCAAGTGCTTTAAGCTGGGGAAATGACAACAAATCACTTCAGTCATATTGTCACAGTACTTGCATCCTATTTTTGAACTTAAATAAATGCGCCTTCATTATTAACCACTATGCCATCTCACTTAGTCCTCATAATGACCCTAGAGTCTAGAAAATAGCTTTTTCTTATGCCCGTTTTACAGCTGAGGAAACTGACTCATCTACAACATTTGAGTGACTTTCTTGAGACCCCCACGTCAGTGTATGGTGGAAGTGGGAGTCTCGCCCAGATCCTTGAGCTGACCGCGCCGTCTGCCGCCTCACCGTCCACCCAGCCTGGGCTTCTGCTGGGAAACTCGCAAACACATAAGAAAGTCAGGGATGTTTGTGTGAACACACTGTCCCATTGCCCTAACTGCTCCAAAGCTTCCTATCAGAGGCCTATCCCTGCCCTGCCAGGGGACCCAGCTACGCCAAAGTCCCCTCTCCGTTGCAACGACATGAACTTCTGGTTGTTCTTCAAAATCAGCGACAAAGTCCCACCTCCCCGACTTTGCATGTACTTTCCCCCTGCTGATGACACAGTCCACCCCTCCAGGAACCTGCTTGGCTTCCTCCTTCGCTGTTCCAGTGTCACCTCCTGGCAAGGCTGACCCCGACCCCCGACTCTGTCTGCAGAATGTGGCCATGCGCTCTTTTCTTCTTCTGCCTTTGTCTTGGAGTGCTTGTTACATTTGACTCTATATTCTATGCATGATTGTTTGTCTCCCGCAGCTAGAATGCATGTGCCATGAGGGCAAAGTGCTGTTTCATTCACTGCTTTATTCCCAGGGCCCAGATTTACGTGGCACACTGTAGGGACTCAATACGAGTGGAAGGAGGACTTAGCACAGAACTCCACTAAGGAAGGATACCTAAATCCACTGCTTTGCTCACAGGGGCAGTGCTGTGGACTTCTGCCAGGGTCCGATCCTTAGTTGCGACAAAGACCAGAGGTTGAGGGGAACAAGGCCAAAGCCAGTGAGGTAGCTCATTTGCTGGCCAGGAAGCCATGGAGAGCCTACCCTACCCCTCTCAGGCTGCTATGGTGACTGTTCCCCCATGTCTGCAGCCAGCCAAGGTGCCCCACCCCAAAGCATCAAAGGGGAGAACCAGCCCCAGCCTAGAGGTGACAATAGGGCCGCTGTGTGCTATGAGCCCTGGGGTAGGGCATGCGCTCAGGCAAATGAGCCAGAGCACATGCAGATATAGAGGCGTGTGCGCTGGCCGAGCTCTGCTTCCACGCCAGGGCTCGCCAGCATGGAGGACAGCCTGAAGCAGCTCAGCCTGGGGAGACATCCCAACGGGGCAGAGGGCAGCCAGGCCCTGGCTGAGCTCCAGGAGCTTGCCCTGAAGTGGTTCACGGAGACACAGGCCCCCTTCATTCTGCAGAACGGTGCCCTGCCTCCTTGGTTTCACGGATTCATCACCCGCAAGTAAGGCTGCTTCCGCCCGCAGGTCCCCATAGCCTACAGCCCCTCGGGGCTGAGAAAATGGTCTGGGAACTCTGGATCAGACTGGTTCCTGCCCTTTCCCTGGCTAGGCAGGGGCCCTGGGAGGTGGTGGGCAGGGGAACAGACTGAGAGGCACCACGTCCTCTGGTGGTGGCTTCTGTGGACAGAGTGGGGGAGACCAACAGTCTCTAATTCAGCACAAGTGGGGGATGGCTGGGGCTGCCAGGCTGCCAGAGGACAGAAAGAGGGCCAGGCCCTGACTCGATGAGTAACTAGGGGACCCTATCATGTATCGTCCAAACTAGAACACCATTAGTAACTAAGCTAGGAGAACCGTTGTAAACGGGGCCATCCCAGGCAAACCTGGATGCACGGTTGCCCTAGGTATAAAGGCCAAGATATGGCTTTGGTTTTCTATTTGGGCTGGATCTCCAAGCAGCCAAAACGTCTGATGAAGGAATGACAAATCCAGCCAGTCCTTAGGTCCTGGCACAGCCCCTGCACAGACCCAGGGCCAGCTTTACGGGCACTGATTTGCGCACCAGCACAGGGTCACCAGGGCTCTACATTTGGTTTAATGCTCTTCTGTCGCTGTCTTGAAATTCTAAATCATTTTGAACCAGGGGCCCCATGTTTTCATTTAGCACCCAGCCCTGCAAATTATGTAGCTGCATAGAGCAGGCACTCAGTATTTGGTGAGTAATTGGGTGAGGGAATATATCTGGTCTATGTACTGCCAAACCAGAAGACGGCTGGAATTTTTCAACATGCCTCCAAAATATTTGGCACCATGTGGAAAATCTCTGTAGCTGCCTGGGATTGAAGGGGGAAGGAAGGGGAATGAATCCTTTTTAGCTGCTTCAGATGTAGCGGCATCTTCTCCCTGCAGAAGCTCATGTGGAGTGCACATCTGCACAACTATACGCAGTGGTTCTGAGGGAGGGACTCCCCACTAATCTTCAACATCTCCAGCTGTGTGGATTTATTCTTGCTACACAGCCATTCAGGTGGAGAGTGGGTGGCCAGGGTCAGTAACCAGTGTGCCTGCTGGTAAGGCTGCCATGGGGACTGGGGGGATGCATATAGCTTCAGACCCTGACCCAGCTCCAGACAGTCTTGAACTTAATGAATTGGGCCCAGATAGACCACATACTGAGTCCTGATGGGCCACAGACCCCTCCAAAGGTCTGAGTGGCTCCTCGATAAAGGGTTGGAGGTCTGGGACCCAAAGGCATGGCCAGCAGGGATTCTAAGAGAGACCTAAGTCAGGCTGCTCCTGCTGCCATTAGGACACAGACCCCAGCTGATGGTATGTCCTCTGCCCAGGCAGACGGAGCAACTACTCAGGGACACAGCTGTTGGGTCCTTCCTTATCCGCCTCAGTGACCGAGCCACCGGCTACATCTTGTCCTACAGGTAAGAGGGGAAGCCCTCGGGGCAAGCAAGCTCAGCCTACCATAACCTAGCCTTGCAGATTAGTGCAGAGGCCCCACCGGCCCAGACTGCCTAGCTTTCCCTGGGTCCTGACTCCTGACTCTCTCATTCATCCATCACATGCTCAGCAGACATTTCCTGAGCAGTGCTGGCCATAGGCTAGGGATGAAGCCATGGCCTTCAGATGAGGTGAGTGGGGGTCAGGGGACGCTTCACAGAGGTGAACTCTGAGCCCAGGAGAGAAGGAAGGATACAAGTTGCTAGGCGGAAAGGAGGGCATGGTTGGGGTTTAGGAGGGGGTCTCTGGTAGATGGAAGGGCATGTGCAAAAGTACAGAGGATGAAAGACAAGGGTGGAGTGCAGCGGAACACTTGGTTCCTTTGGAGGAATGCCTGGAGGGAAGGGCGGGAGAAGCTTAGAATGGCCTTAGATGCCTGGCTGTCTGTAGACCACGAAGGATGATCTGGTTCAATGTATTTGCATAGGTCCTTTACACGGCCTGTGGAGAGAGGACTGGAAGTCAGAGCTGGAGGTGTAGGGGGCACTGGGGACCCCTGCGATTGCCTGGATGTGAGATAATGAGGTCTGGGCTAGGGAAGGACAGTGGGAATAGAGAAGAGGAGATAAGGCAGTCAGGACAAAGGCAGAGATGGTGATGTCGATCTTGTCCCAAGAGTATGTCGGTTGGGAGGAGGGAGACAGGAGAGAAGAAGGCTTCCCTGAGTAGGGAGGGGGGCCAGGACGCCAGGGTCAACTTAAAAGGCTTCAGATTCGGATTCAAAATCGTCACTTACTCAGACGGCCCCAGTTCAAACTCTGACCTTGAGCAAGTTGCTTTGCTTCTCTGTTCCCCCGTTTCCTCATCTGTAAAATGGGAATATGATAGTACCTGCTTCATAGGATGGATGAAAGTGTGCAATCAGTTGATACATTTAAAAGTGCTTGGCACAATGCGTAAAACATAGTAAGGACTTTCAATAAATGTTAGTCATTCATTGTTAAAATATTTTTATTCTATGTGCCAGACACCGTGCTACGCATTTTGAAATATACTAACTTGGTAGTTTTCAAACGTCTTTAGAGCTTTGGGGATTTTTTTCTTTGGTTTTGTTTCTTCCCAGATGAGATCTTAGGCAGAATACTAACTCCGCTCAAAGGCATACAAACAGAAAAATGAAACAGAGTAGAGCCCCAAAGCAGTCCCAAATGTTTGGTTACCAGATTTACAACAGAGGCGTCACTGCAGTTCCGTGGGGGAAAGGCTTGTTTTTCCAATAATTGGTGCAGGAGCAATTGGATATCTAAATGGAAAACAATTACTGCTACCTCATACCATACACGAAAGTTAATTAATTCTAGATGGTTCGTAGATCCAAGAGAGAAAAGCAAAACAATACTGTTTCTAGAAGAAAACAGGAAAACATTGTCATAGGTAAATGAAAATGTCTTTGAAAATAAGAGGCCAAGATTTTTTAAACAGGACACAAAAAGCACTCACCTTAAAAGAGTGATTAATTTGATTTCCTAAAACTAAGAATATTTATTTATTTATTTATTTATTTTTTGAGATGGAGTCTTGCTGTCTCGCCCAGGCTGGAGTGCAGTGGTGGGATCTTGGCTCACGGCTGGGACTACAGGCGCATGTCAACACGCCTGGCTAATTTTTGTACTTTTAGTAGAGATGCGGTTTCACCATACTGGTCAAGCTGGTCTCGATCTCCTGACCTCATGCTCCGCCTGCCTCGGCCTCCCAAAGTGCTGGGATTACAGGCGTGAGCCACTGCATCTGGCCAAAATTAAGAAATTGTATAATTAAAAGACATTATTAAGAGAAGAAAAAGGTCAGGGTGCAGTCTTGGAGACATTATCTATCAGAATGCATGTACCTAACAAAGGACTCAAATCCAGAATATATAAAGAACTCCTACAAATAAGCAAGACAGAAACAGTAATTCAATAAATAAAAGCAAAAGACCTGAGCAGGCACTTTACCAAAAAGAGAAACCAAAACCTAGAAGGCCCATAAGCATACGAAGCGGTGTTCCGCATCATTAGCTATCAGGGAAACGCAAATTACAGCCACAATGGAAAGACGGAATATGTGGAAACACTAGAACTCGCGTACATTGCAATCATTTTATTTTATTTACGAGACAGAGCTTCACTCTTGCTACCCAGTGGGAGTGCAATGGCTCGATCTCAGCTCACTGCAACCTCCGCCTCCCGGGTTCAAGCGATTCTCTTACCCTAGCCTCCCATGGGATTACAGGCAACCACCGACCCACCTGGCCATTATTTTTATTTTTATTTTTATTTTTAATAGAGACGGGAGTTTCACCATGTTGGTCAGGCTGGTCTTGAACTCCTGACCTCAAGTGATTGCCTGCCTCAGCCTCTCAAAGTGCGAGGATTACAGGCATAAGCCACTGCACCCGGCCCATTGCAATAATCTTAGAAAGCAATTTGGCATGATTTACTAAAGTCAAACAGGTGTACCCTTGACCCATCAACTCTATTCCTTGGTGTATTCTCATCAGAAATGAGTACATATTCACCAAAAGATATGTACAAGAATGCTCACAGCAGCTTTTATATAACAGCCCAAATCTGGAAACAACCTAAATGTCTATCAACAGAATAGGTACATGGTGGATTTTTCATTAACTGGAATACTACAAATAAACGAGAGAGAAAAAAAGAAACGAATTCTACATGGACATGAATCAATCTCCAATATATAATATTGAGTGCTAGACACAAAAGAGTCGTAGTAGAGAAGTTCTCTAATGGGCAAGACTAACCTATGCTGACAGGCGCCAGAATAGTGGCTACCTTTGGGGGACGTTGACTGAGTGTGAGCACAAGAAGGTCTTCGGGGCTGGAAAGCTTTTGTATCTTCATCTGAGTGGCAGTGACATGGGAGGGTTCCTACGTGGAGATTCGTCAAGCTGCACATTTGTGATGTGTGCACCTCATCGTGTAGGTATTAATCAAGAGGGTGGGATTTTAGGGTGGGACTTCACAGGCTGCAGAGGCGGTGGGAGCTGGAACTCCATCGTTGCAGCAGGCGGTGACTAGAGTGAGGTTGTCGCACAGGTGCAGGGTTAGATCTTGTCTTTATTTTAAACTTTGGTGTTTTGTTCGTTGTGGATTTTTTCCCCTGTATTTTGATTTCCTAAAATATTGCGTTACCAGTTTTCCTGATTGAGTTTCGTGGCACCCCTTTAAATTCTGCACCCAAGATGAGTGCCTCACCTGCCTCACCCCAGTCGCACCCCTGCCCTCCCTGACTCCACCAGAACAGGCTTAGGTACTTCCCGGGATCCCAGGGCCCCATGGTTTGAAAACCTCTCCCTAGTTTCCTGACAAACACACACCACGGCTCCAAGTGGGGCGCAGTGGCCCCGGGTCAGGCGGGTGTGCTCTGGATCAAGAGCTGGGACCCCTCTCCTGCACCCAGGCACCGAGCTCAGACCCTGGGCCAGGCTGGGTTGCCTGTGATCGGCAGCCGCAGACCACAGGCAGTTGTGTTGCAGGGGCTACGATCGCTGCAGACATTTTGTCATCAGCCAGCTTCGAAACCGGCGTTACATCATCTCAGGAGACACCCAGAGCTACAGCACCCTGGCCGAGCTTGTGCGCCATTACCAGGAGGCACAGCTTGAGCCCTTCGGAGAGACGCTGACTGCTGCCTGCCCCCGGGTAGGTGCCCCACTTCCCCAGGGTGAGGGTGTCAGGGCAGGGAGCCCAGGCCGGGGTGTCCATCACTCAGGCTACCCCTTTTCAAGCCCTCCCTATTTAGTTTCATCCAGGGGCACTCCGTGTGGGGTCACGATCCCTACTGGACAAAGGGAGACTGTGGGAGACTGTGGGGGTGTCTTACCTGAGGTCAGGGACCTGGTGGGAATGTTTCAGTCCCTTACTAGCAGTCTCAGGCAGGCAGCTGGAGACTGGCTGGGTGTGTGTGACCACATGCCTGCTGTATCTCCATCCCCCCAGCCAGAGGACAATAATCTGTATGATGCCATCACCCGGGGCCTCCACCAGACCATCATGGACCCAGAAAACCCGCCTGCCACGGCACCCCCCACCGTGGTCCCAGACAAGGCCGCCAGCCCCGACTCTTCTCCAAAACCCCAGGTCTCCTTCCTCCATGCACAGAAGAGCCTGGATGTGAGTCCCCGGAACCTCTCCCAGGAGGAAAGCATGGAGGTAAGGAGCATTCTGGGCCACGTAGAGTCAGGGTTACCAGACCAGGGATGTGAGTGCTGAGCTCCCAGTCACATCCTGAGGCCAGGCCAACCACTCCCTCGGCTGTAGTGGGTGAGTCAGGCCCAGAGAGGTGCAGACCCAGCTTGGAATCACCCAGGGTTCACCCATGCCATGGCCTGCCTCTGGCCGGCTAGATTTGGTTCAAGCCTCGGTTTGGCCATTTTCTAGCTTTAGGCAAGTCACATAATTTCTCTGAGCCTCAGTTTACCATGCGTGCAGTTCTTGTGAAGCTTGAATGAGAAAACGGATATGAAATGCCTGAACACCCCTTAGGAAGCTGTAGCATGGGGTGCCTGTGAGTCAGGACTGTATTACTCTCCATGGCACTCCATGAGAGAGACTCTTTTTTTTTTTTTGAGACCGAGTCTCGCTGCGACGCCCAGGCTGGAGTGCAATGGCACTATCTTGGCTCACTGCAATCTCTGCCGCCTCCCAGGTTCGAGCGATTCTCCTGCCTCAGCCTCCTGAGCAGCTGGGATTACAGGTGCCTGCCACCACACCTGGCTAATTTTTGTATTTTTAGTAGAGAAGAGGTTTCAACATACTGGCCAGGCTGGTCTTGAATTCCTGACCTCAAGTGATCCACCTGCCTTGGCCAAAGTGCTAGAATTACAGGCATTAGCAACCACACCTGGACTTTTTAATTTTTATTTTTTGAGACAGAGTCTCGCTCTGTTGCCCAGGCTGAAGCGCAGTGGCACCATCTCAGCTCACTGCAATCTCCATCGCCTTCTGGGTTTAAGCGATTCTTCTGCCTCAGCCTTCCTGGTAGCTGGGATTACAGGCACACACCACCATGCCCAATTTTTTTATTTGTTTATTTATTTATTCATTCATTCATTTTTTGGTATTTGTAGGAGAGACAGGGTTTTGCTATGTTGGTCAGGCTGGTCTCAAACTCCTGATCTCAGGTGATCTGCCTGCCTTGGCCGCCCAAAGTGCGGGGATTACAGGCATGAGCCACCGTGCCCGGCCAAAAGATTTTTCTTCATATCAGATCACAGCATGCTAATGGCTTCTCCTCATATTTAGCATAAAAGCTAAATGTTTCACCAGGCCGCACAAGAGCCTCACCAGACGCCCTACTGCCCCCTTTCCTCACTGGAGGCTTCAGTGAGGCCTTTTCTTTGGCTTCTTCGGCCTTCTAGTTCATCCTTGAACATACTGACTTGCTCCCACCTCAGGGCCTCTGCACCGCTGCACCGTCTGCCTGAAATGCTCTTCCTACAGGATATCTGCATGGCTCCCACTCTAACTGCATTCCATTCTCTTCTTAAATGTCACCTCCTCAGAGAGGCGCTCCTACATGACAGAAAACATCGCCTTTCCCACCTGCCATTCTCTCTAGCCCGTGACCCTGCTCGGTTCTTTGTAGCACTGACCACGCCCCCACACTCCCTTGTCTTGTGATACATTCGCCCATCATGTAGCACATCGAACCATATCGTGCTACACAGTGCAGCAGTAGGCTGCCCATCTCCCAGAATAGAACATAAGCTCCCAAGACTTAGTCTTGCTCACCAAAGTCTTTGGCACCTAGGACAGTGTCTGGCACATAGTTGGTGCTCACTAAATATTTGTTAAATGAGTGATGGACTTAGAGATGGGGCATTCTGGAGGGAGATGCAGCAGTGAGCGGGTCTGGGGGCTCTGAGGGACCAGTGGACTACAGTGGAGGTGGGAGGAGCAGGGGAGGGGGACGTTGGGTGGGAGGTAGAGCTGGTGACCCAAGGCCTTGAATGCCAAGGTAAAGAACGAGTCCTAGGCCGGGCGCAGTGGCTCAGGCCTGTAATCCCAGCACTTTGGGAGGCCGAGACAGGCGGATCATCTGAGGTCAGGAGTTTGAGACCAGCCTGACCAACATGGGGAAACCCCATCTCTACAAAAATACAAAAATTAGCAGGGCATGATGGCGGAGCCTGTAATCCCAGCTACTCTGGAGGCTGAGGTGGAGAATCACTTGAACCTAGGAGGCGGAGGTTGCAGTGAGCCAAGATTGCACCACTGCACTCCAGCCTGGGTGACAGAGTGAGACTCCATCTCAAAAAACAACAAAAAGAACAAGTCCTAGAGCATGAGAGCTGGAAGGGACCCTGAGTGTCATGGACCGAATCCTTGCATGTACAGGCGGGTAGACTATGGCCAAGACAGGGGGCCTTGGCTTATCTGAGAGAGTTTTTACTGGAGGGCATCTGAGTGATGGGCTGCCCCTTAAGACTTTCTCTGTCCCTGTCTCTCCAGGCTCCCATCAGATTGCCCCCACTCCCTGAGAGGAGTTCCTCCCTCCTAGAAGAGTCTTTCGGAGGCCCCAGTGACATCATCTATGCAGACCTGAGGAAGATAAACCAGGCACGGCTAGGCTTGGGCACAGAGGGGTCCAGCAGGCATGGCCTAGTTCCAGCTGGCAGCCAGTCCTGTTCCCCAGGCAGTGAGGCCCAGAGGAGACTCTCAGATGTAGAACAGAACAGGCCTGATGGCCTGGTGCCTGTCTTCTCTGCGGTGAACCCAGACCAGGGGCCCACAGAGTCTCCCACTTCCTGGGGGTTCCTCCTGTCCTCCAGCTCTGATGCCATGGGATCCCTGGGGGCTACCTGGAGGCAGGAGTTTCCAAAGCTGAGCCCAGAGGCTCAGCTCTGCTCCCAGGGCAGCTCTGAAGATGTCTATGAGTTCATCGGGACAGAAGGCCTCCTGCAGGAGGCCAGGGAGGCACCAGACCAAGAAGGCAGCCCCTATGAGCAGATCCCAGCTTGCTGGGGTGGCCCCGCCAGGACCCCACATCCTGGGACCAGTCCCACATATAGCAAACTGTCAGTGCCCATGGACTCTGGCCACAGGAGGATCTCAGGGACCCCAGGGCTTCCAGAGCCTGGGAACACCTACGAGCAGATCCCAGCAACCAAGAGCAAGGAGACCGGACGGACACACAAGGTGAGCTCCACGATGGGGTGGGGCAGCTCCCGGCCCTTAGAGAGCACCGACCTGCAGCCCCCAGGCATGGACAGGGCAGGTCACCGCCCCTGTGTAGAAGTGCCCGAATTTTCCTGCCCTGTCGTCTGCCTGGAAGCGGTGGTGGTGGTGGGAAAGGCAGCTGCTAGATGTGGGTGTAAGACGGGGGCTTCCAGGCCCTTCCAAGGGCATTCTCTACAGCAGATCAGGGTTCCTGGCCCCTCCCTCTCAGCCTCTGCACGGGTCTCAGAGCCCCTACTCCCTAGCTTGTAGCTTTGGGCAAGACAAATTCCAGGACAACCAGTTAAACCGGAACTATAGAAAAACAACGAATATTTTTTAAACCGGGCCTGGTGGCTTATGTCCGTAATTGTAGCCTTTTGGGAGGTGGAGGCAGGTGGATCGCTTGAGCTCAGGAGTTTGAGACCAGCCTGGGCAACATGGCGAAACCCCATCTCTATGAAAAAATGCAAAACATTGCCAGATGTGGTGGCCTGTAGTCCCGGCTACTTGGGGGTAGAGGCAGGAGGATCGCTTGAACCTGGGAGGTCAAGGCTACAATCAGTCAAGATTGTGCCACTGCACTCCAGCCTGGGAGACAAAGTGAGACCCTGTTTCAAAAAACAAAACAAAACATTTTAAAGTATGTCTCAAATACCACAATTATTCCTTTGTTTATATGAAATTTAAATTTAGCTGGGCATCTGTATTATTACTTAGCAACCCTACCCGGGACCTCCATTTCATCTGTAAAATGGGCTGACCCTCTGCTTGTACCCAGAGACAGGTGCCTGAAGGATAATGCCAGACATCCTCTCCTGCTCAGGACACAGACCAGAGGTGGCTCTTGATGAACAGAGCTATTCTGAGGCTCTCCATGGTGGTGGCAGTGGCGGGAGAGGCCGCTGCCAGATTTGGGTGTAAGATGGGGGTTTCCAGGCCCTTCTAAGGGCTTTCTCTGCCGCAGACCAGGAGTCCTTTCCCCTCCCTCTCAGTTTCTGCAGGGGTCTGATAAGGAAGGAGGAGATGGGACCAGGAATGTGGAGGGTAGTGGCCAGGAGTGGGGCTGGTCCAGGGTTCCCGGGGAGGCAGATGAACTCTCTGGAGCCCTCGCTCCCAACCATACTCTGCCTTTACCTGGAGACAATGAAACCTGGGAGTCCCCTCCCCATGGACAAGGCCTCTGATCTCAGGCACCCGCAGATCTTCCTGCCCAGACTCCCAGTGGAAAGATCTTCCCAGGAAGTGCGGACAGCTCCTCCCTCAGGGCAGGGCTGTCCCCACACACCCCGTGGACAGCAGCCTTCAAGATCCTGACTCTCCGGGGAGCACAGACCCGGCAGCGGACAGTCCTGAAAGCCTGAGGCCACATCCCATGTCTGCTTTCGCCCTGAAGCTGTCCCATGTCCTCTCCCAACCCTGAGGCCCTGGGTGCCTCACCTACCCTACCTTGAACACCAGTGCACCTTGAGGCCGCCAGCTGCAGGTCAGGGGAGACCAGGGAGGCTCGCCACCCTTTCTACACTCCTTTCCCCTCCTCACCTTAGCCAGAAGGGCGTGAACTCTGCCTCCAAAATTGGAGAGCTAAAGGTGGGATTTCAGGCACTGGGACAAGCCTGTGGCATCAACCATCAGAATTCCAACCTGGCCTCATTTCTTGGGCTTGGGGTCCCAACCCAAGGTTAATGAGGGGTCCTCAGAGTCTGGGTCTTTCCCTCCCTGTCCAGCAACCCCAGGCCCCAGTATCTTCTCCTTCCTTGCAGCCTGACAAGCTTCGGAGGCTCTTCTTCACTGACCGGAGGCACAAATTCTGAGGGCCTGGCATCTGGCAGCCCACCAGTGGGTTTCCTGGTACCCAGGCCATGCCAGGGGTTATCGCAAAGCCCTCAGCCCACTTGAAGGCACCCTCTGAAACTTCAGACTCATCCAGCCTGCTACAGAACTAGGCTCAAAGACAGCCGAGGTGCCTGCCCGAGAGCAGGTGGAAGAGGACCTTCCAGCTGCCTGCAGCTCCTGCCTGTGTCCTTCTTTCCTTCTGCCTCCCATCCAGGCAGAGGAGGGAATCAAGGCTGGAGAGGAGTGAGCCTGGCCAAAGGTAGGAGTCAGCACCCCCATTTCCCAGATGAGCATGCTGAGGCCCAGGCGGACTGGCTGAACCTGCCTCCCACTACTGAGCACTTACCAAATATGTAGCAAGCCGTGTGCTGGAACGGACACCTTTCCAACTGGCCAAGTGACATCCTGCAATTGCTATTGGGAACAAAACCAGTTCCCCTCCTTTTGGCCCCATCAGAGAAAAGGAGGGGAGGGCCAGAAGCCACATCCTCTGCTTCTGCCTCGTGGTGATTGGAGCAAAAAGCCAGGAAATAGCATGGAAGGCCTGGCCTCAGAGGCAATGGCTCTGACTCTGGAGCCTGCTGGACTCCTGGGGACCTGCCCCTTGGCTCCTTTCTGTCTTCCGCCCCATCCCACCCTCACTGTGCAAGCTGGGCAGATCCTAAGGGCATGGCATCCAGTCCAAACCCTTTGTGCTGTAGATGAGGAAACGAGGCCCGCAGAGGAGCAGCGACCTGCCTGGGGCCGCACAGCCAACCAGGGCCTGAGCGGAAGCCTGTGGTCTGGCAGGGGAAGCCCAGCTGGCTGCCTGGGATGCACTGCTGGGCTGTATCTGGTGCCAGCCAGTGGGCATGTGGTGGCCATCTCTATGTAACCAGGTCACCCCCACTGCCTTGTGGCTCCAGTTAGTCCTGACCTTGACAGGTGGCTCCTGAGCCCCACCCATGAGATCCAGCCTCCACCCAGTGGCCCGGCCCTCCGAAGAGCCCTCAGGGCCTTGCCCAGGCACCGGAGGCACCAGCATGGGCAGAGGGCACTCAGGCCATTCGCTCCAGCTGTGCCCTCGGGTCAGGCTGGCTCTTCCTGGATCTCTGTCCCTCAGGAACTTCCTGTTTTGTGTGTCACTTCCTTTCCTATCTGCATGTCCCCTTCTCTGTAAGTGTGGACAGCTGGCTTGCTGCCCGGCTCCCCACTACTCCCAGCCCAGGATGCAGAAAACAGAAGCGATCATCTCCAGAGAGAACACCATAGGTGCCCCTGCTCCCTGCCTTGACCCTGGGCAGAGCCGGCTCAGGTCGCATTTGTGGGAAACCTACCCTGAGTGACCACGTGGCTGTGCAGCATCTCCTGAAATACAGGCCTGTAAGAGTCCCTCCCTCCCTGGGGGTTGTAAGGATTGAGACTGAAGCAGCTGCCCCTGTGCCTCAAGTGTGGTTAGCACTCCCGAATGTTAACCAGAATACTCTCAGGGAATTCCCGGAAGGCTCGCGGCCTGGATGAGTTTTCCTCCTGAAGGCACACACGCTGAAATCAAAGCTAGTGCCTAACGCCGAGAGCTGAGCACCCATGGTGGGATTTCAAGGATCAGAGGCAAAGGCTCCCTCAAGCATTTCCTAACATTGGCGGACGTGGAGAACACAGGGATGCAAAAGTGTTTTATTACCAGGAGTTCACAAATCTGTGGACAGCACACACCAGTGAGGATCCCACGGTGTTGGGGAGGGCAGGCAGGGGGGTCCTTGTGACCCAGAGGCAGAGCCAGGGGCAAGAGCCCTTGGGCCCACTGCTCCCACACTTCACACTGTGAAGGAGGCCGGGAGAAGAGCAGGCCGGGGTGGGGAGCAGCCCAGCCTTGGGTTTTGGGAAAAAGTTGCATAGCTTGTTAAAACCCTGACCTCTCGCTTCCCCTCTGTCCTGGGTGACCAGGGAGTCTGTCCGCACTCGGACACATCAGACCCCACCACGTCCTGTTGGTTGATCTGCCTTTCCCTCTGGGAGCTGGGGAGCACTTCTGGATGGGAAGAAGACTAGGGCATAAGGCGGGGTGTGGAGGGCCTGGAGAGGGTCCATGGGTCCTGGGGCTGGACCACAGGGGAGCTGTGGGAAGGGTCCTAACCCTCACACGCCCCCTTCCTGGTTAAGGCTTTTTTGCTGAAAGGGCCACAGGAAATATTCGTGGTGTAAACCCCAGAGGCTGCCACTGCTTTCCTGGGGAGCTTGGAGGCCACGCCCACACGACCACAGGGCAGGACGGTGGACTCCAGGCCCCTGCAGCCTCGGCCGTGTCCTCAGATCCGGATGTGGAAAGTGCTGGAAAGAGAGATAGGGCAAGAGAGAGTGAGAGGCCCTGGGTTGGGCAGGTAAAGGCTCCTCAGGGAAAAGCACGCCAGGCCCAGCCCCACGCCGGACACTGTCTCATTAGGGCCCCTGCAGACAGGATGCGAGTCATCAACACCGAGGGAAGGCAGGCGTGGGGGGACAGCGGTGCCCAGGGAGCTCTGCCACCAGTTATCACTGAAGGGGCCCCCAGGTCTTCAACCTTCACATCAGAGTCTGGCCCTCCAGGGGACAAGGGCCAGTCACACATCAAGGGCAAGGGGGCCTTGACTGTGACCTCCTGCTCCCTGGCCGCACACCATGCTCACAAACGCAAGTGACAGGGGCCACAGCCCCACCATCCCGGCCTGCCCTGCCCTGCCAAGCTCGGCCCCTCTAGTGGCAGCACCTGAGGAAGTCAGGGGCCTTAGCTATCATGTCCTCGAAGTCAGCAAAGCCCAGCTTGCCGTCGCTGTCCAGGTCGGCCTCTTCAATGACCTTGTCGCACACGAGCACCACCTCGTCCTCATCCAGCTCTGACTTTGTGAGCCGGGCCAGCGTCAGCTCCAGGTCCTCCTTGCAGATGAAGTTGTCAGTGTTGAAGTCTGTCGGGTGGGGGTTGGACACATTCGGGCCTGGGCTGGGTACACCCAGGGGCCCCTACACTATAGGTCTTCCTCCCAGTTGGTCACACTACCTCCACTAGCTTCTGATGTCCCCAGAGCATCTCCGTGCACACTCTTGGGATACTGGATCCCTGCCCCCAACAGGGCTCACCCACCAGGCATAGCTTAAACACCCACATCCACCCCCTCAACAACCTCACATCCAACCACATCCTGAAACAAGTCAAAAGTCCACATCTGAGGTGTCCTGAGAACTTCAGGCGTAGGCCAGATAGCCCTTCCTGGCCTTAGCCCACAGCGGACCCTGTGTTCCCTTTAGACTTCCAGAGCTAAGGAAACCAGGGCACAGAAAGGACATGTGATTGAATCAAGGTCAGAGAGCCACGTGGAGATGGAGCAGGGATTCTGATCGGGGCCTGTGTGAGTCTGAGACCCAAGTTTTCTCAGCCGCGCCACACTGCCTCAGTGGTGTGTGGCCAGGAGCCACGATGGGTCGGGAGACTCAGAATCGAAAGACCCTTAGAGAGGGCCCATGCCTGGCCTTTGTGCCCACAGAGCAGGGAACATGGTCTGATTCTACCCAGCAAAAGGCAATACCGCTGCCCAAAGCACGACAGAACAGTTCAGAGGACCAAGCCACGTGTGGCCGCGTCAAAGTGAACTCTAATTCTTCTTACCGTTTTCAGCCCAACTAACTACCAGATCTGCGCACGTGCTGTTTCGTCCGCCTGGGGTGCCCTTCCCAGCAAACTCCTGGTCATCCTTTAAATTTTGGCTCACACATCACCTTCCAGTGGCAGAGCTGTCTAGCAATAAGGGTCCTCTCCCCGACAAATGAGCTTCTCCTGCCCACTGGGCAAACTGTGACATGAACGGTAGTGATGAAGACCCATAATGTGAGCATGACACGCTCTTTCTCATTTAATTTTCAGAGCAAACCTATGAGGCAGGCACAACTGAATCCCTACTATACACATGAAGAAACAGGGAGGTGAAAAGGAGGAGCACCTGCCTGAGGTCACATCCCTGGTCATTGTTGTACCCTAGAGCCCAAGCTCTTAGGGGTGACGACCCTGTCTCTGTACAGGCCTGTGCACAACTCTAGGGTAGGTGGCAGGTAGGATTCATCTTTGCCCTTGACATGGGACACAGCAATCTCTGGAAAGATTTGCTGGCTGGCTGGATTCCTGTGGCCATTTAATATGAGTAAACAGGCCAGAAGTGAGATGATTCTTGTTGCTAATGAGGCCCCAGGCCTCCCTAGCACCAGAATCAGGCCCTGGCTGCCTTTCCCCACTCCACCCCCAGCCTAGGGCAGCAAGGGAGCCACAGTTCTTCCTTATGTTCCTGTGCCTGCTGGTCCATGCGACATGCACTCCCGTCTTGGACAGACAGCAGCCCTTACCAGGAGCAATGCTGTGGGGTCCGAGACTGGGCAGATGTTGGGTGGAATCTGGGAAGCTTTTTATATGAGCCATGTGGGCATAGTTTGTGGAAGGTAGACTGGCAGGTATTTTCTTTCTGATATGCAAGCAAAATGTAGGTGTACAGACAGAAATCAAAGTCCTGTGAAATCAACGAAACATCAGCCCCCGATAGTCCCTGCTGCCTTGGGGTCCAGTGTCTGATCAAAGGTGCTGAGGACAGGAGGTTTGACCTTGACTCTTCGGGTCCAGGTTGGGTCCCAGCCCCTTCGTGAGCCTTAGCCACCTCAACTGCGGTCTGTCTGAGGATCTGACACCAGTCCCCATGGGTCTGTTGGGCCAGCACAGCGGGTGAGGTCGTGGGTGTGAAGTTTTCTCCCTGTGGCTGTGGGAGAAGCGCGAGTCCTTGGCTCCTGAGTACCTGCTGCCCCCTGGTGGCTGGTGAGGAGCAGGCCCACAGGCAGGGCTGGGCGATGTGACCCAGTGGCCCTACCTCTGGCAGTGTTGGGGGGTCCAGAGGCCCTCCTGCAGCAGGCCTGGCCTCACCACCATGACCAAGGCAGCCTCTCCAGCTCCTCCATTTTACACCTCAAAGCTGCTGAGTGATCTTTCTAGAAAAGAGAGCTACGCTTCCCCACTGGAAACCCTACAGTGCCCCTTGTGTCCGGAGTACTAGGTCCAAACTCCTTGGCTGGCTCTCACAGCCTGGACCCAAATTGCCTCTCCGGACTCACACCGCCCCCGCCCCACCACCTTCCAAGTTTCTCCCCCTCCTTATCAAGTTCTGTGCTTCCCTGCGTCTGCACGGGCTGCGCCCTCTGCCAGGCCTGCCAGCCCGCTTCTCCAGTGCAAGCCTCTGCTACCTCTGCCTACAGGTCATGCCTGCGACCCTCTCACACTCACACCTGGGGTGGGCGAGGGCCTCCGTCCTCTGTTCTCAGGACCCCCACAGATGTCTCTCAGGCACTGATGTCTCCCTTGGCCAGCCCACTGGACAGGCACTCTTCAGAGGACAGATCAGTCTCACTGTTCTCGGTGTCCCCAGGGCAGAAGCCAGCAGTAATCGGGCAGGCCCAGGGCCCCAAATGTCACCCCCCTCACATTCACGGCCCCTCCTCCAGCCCTGGTTACCGTAGATCTTGAAGGCATAGTTTGCCTTGAGCTCTCGGGGAGCCGACTCGCAGAGCACGGAAAACATGTCCACAAAGTCGTTGAAGGTCAGGTTCCCCTCACCATCCTCGGAAAATGTCTCCACAATCCTTTCTTTGAAAGGATTCTCCTGAAGAAAACACACAACACACACAGCGATCACTGTGGGTGCAGGGTAGGCCGGAGGGCCCGGCAGCCAGACTGCCAGCAGCCTGCTTGACCCTGGAGGACGGACGGAATCCCTCTGAGCCTCGGTTTCCCCATCTGTAAAAAGGGAATCATAATAGTACCTACTTAATTGAATCGTGAGGGGATCGAATGAGCTAAAGTATGTAAGGTGTTGGTGCCAGGCCCAGCACGTGTAAGAGCTCGGGAAGCATCCTGTTGGGTCATGTCACATCATCAAGATGGGCACAGCCAGGGACAGTGGTGCATGCCTGTAGTCCCAGCTATTTGGGAGGCTGAGGTGAGGGAACCACTTGAGCCCAGGAGTTCGAGGCTTCAGTGAGCCATAACTGTCTCACTGCACTCCAGCCTGGGTGACAGAGCAAGACCCCCTCTCCACAAAAAAAAAAAAAAAAAAAAATGCTGAGCCCAGCCAGTGTGTTCTCACCAAAGGCACTGCCTCGTCTGCAGCAGAAGCAGAGGTTCCTCCTGTGACCAGCAGTGCACACACAGGCTCTGCCTGGACGTGTAGGGCTCGTCCAGCAGAAGACAGCACAGGGCATTGGCGGACCCCCGCTCAGGCTGCACCAGGCCAAGACTGTGGGAGGTGAATGTAGGGTCAGATAACTGGGCCAGATAAGCAGCGAGAGTCACAGAGCCCGTTCAGGCCCGGGCCTGCCATCCCTCTGCTCCTGTGAATTCTCCGAGACCACCTCAGAGGTCACCTCCCCCAGGGAACTGTACACGGACGCCTTCCTCTGATCCCCAAATCACTCGTCCAGAGCCCTTCCATCCCACCTAAGCTAGCACTTGGCTAGCCCCATTCTGCGCCCAGCCCAGGCCAGTGCAGGAGGCTCAGAGACAGACCACTTGGGTCCCACCCATGAGTGCCTCACCCCCTCCAGCAACCCTCTGAGCCTGCTCTCGAGCCTCCGCTGGGCTGGGCAGGGTGCCTGTCCATGGCTGAGCCTGGGGCCCACTGTCTCTCTCAGAGTGCAGGCCCCAAGTGGATGTCATATGGCACTCTGATCCCACCTTCAAGCCACACATCCCAGGCCTGGCAAGGAGCTACTGACGAAGTCCCACTGTAATGGGGAGTTGTGCCCCAAATGCCTTCTCAATGAGGAGTGCACTTTACATATTATGGATAAGGAACTTCTGAAATGAAACATTCAAATATACATGGTCTGAGGACCAGGAGCATCAGTGTCACCTGGGAGCTTGCTCAAAAAGCACAATCCTGACTCGACTCCGCATGTACAGGTACATTAAAGTCTAAAAAGTGATGCTATGGATGACCACCATGCCGACCTCAGTGAGAAGCCATGGCCAGGCAAGGGGGAGACAGAACCACCATCTAACGAAGCAGACACAGGCCTGCCAAGTGCAGCAGGCTTGGAGCCACTTAACAAAGGGACAAGCAGATGAGTGGCCACCGACGTACAGCACCCCTACCGAGCCCACATGGCTCATTTATTCAGAGTGAAGATGAGGAAACTGAGGCACAGAGAGGTTCTGTGATCTGCTCAGAGCCACGCAGACACAAAGGGTGGAGCTGGGTTCAGCCCAGACCTGGGGGCTTCTGCTGCTAGTCTGGAGGTGCAGACTCCCTGCCCGCAGCGCAGACCCCCTGCCCGCCAGCAAAAAGGCCCTGCACGTACCCGCAGCTCCGGCATCTGGATGATGAGGCTCATGGGCACGTGGACGATGGGGCTCTTCCTGTAGTCCATCGGGACGAGATTGGGGGCCAGCTCGTAGAATCGAGAATGCAGCCTTGGAGAAGAACAGAGGAAAAGTACTGGAGGGGCGCCGTCCCTGGGTCCCCACGGCCTGATGCTGCCCCCTAGGCTTCTGCCTCCGCAGACTCTCCTCAGCCAGGACCAGGTGAGGGGCCAATTGGAGGCTGTCAGCTCTGCCGAGGGTGTGGGGTTGGGAGGGAGGTGAGTTCTGCCCAGGCCCCTGTGCTGGTAACCAGGTTGTGTCCAGGCCTCCCTATTTCCACCACACCCACCCCATCAGCACCACCATCACCCCATCCCTCACTTCTTGGGCCTGCATCCAAGTCTTAATTTTCTCCCCTTTGGGCTCTCATAAGAGTTTTCTGTGGTCGGGGTACTGTGCTAAGCACTCAACACATCACCTAATTTAATCCTCCTCCACATCACTGTGCAGACAGTTGCATCCTGACTCCAGTTTACTGCTCAGCAAACTGAGGGCTGAAGAGGTTAAGAGTGATTTGCCTAAGGCCACATAACTGGGGAGCATAAGGGCCATGGGTGGAGCCCAAGACGGGAAATCCAAGCAGAAACTCGTAGTCACTCTTCCTCCTGCTACACCTGAGGGTCCATCAAAACCTGAGCCCACTTCGTGGCCTCATCACCCCCAACTTAGGCCCGGAGGGTTAGGTCTCTCTGGGAGAGCTCTCGGCAGCCCTCACACCCTCAGGAAGTCCCTGTGAGTGGGCCACCCATAACCTCTCTAGCTGGGGGCCATTGAGACCCAGCCTGCTACCCTGCTGGGCCTGGCCCTCCCTCTTTGCTGGTGGGTCAGGTCCCTAGCTCCTGTCCCTTACTCCAGAAAAGCAAGCGCACCTCAGCATGCTGCATGGACCCTCAAAGGTGTGAGGCATCCTGGCACTGTCTCACTTGGAAGTGAGTTTGCTGAGCAGTACACTGGAGGCAGGGTCCCTTCCTCCCTGGCCCCTGCCCATTATTCAGTCTTTCTTTGTCCTCTGGTCCCTTGTCCAGGTCCCTGTCATTCTGGAGAACAGCCCCCCATCCCAAGACAGGTACAATTATATTCAGATGAACTTGTGAGCTGGGTGTGGTAGCCTCTGCCTATAATCCCAGCGTTTGGGGAGGGAGAGGTGGGGGGACCACTTGAGGCCCAGGGTTTGAGACCAGTCTAGGCAGCATAGCAAGACCCTGTCTCTACAAAAATGAAAATAAATTAGCCGGATATGGTAGCTCAGTCCTAGCTACGTGGGAGGCTGAGGCTGGAGGATCACTTGAGCCTAGGACTTAGAGGCTACAGTGAGCTATGATTGCCCCACTGTACTCCAGCCTGGGCAACAGAGCAAGACCCTATCTCCAAAAACAAAAATTGTGTTCATTAAGTGCTGCCATGGGTGGGACAAGCGTAAGGGACATTTGACTGGGGGCACCTGCCTGAGGTGAAGTCCTAGGCTGCTGGTGAATGGATTAGGTAAGATCCTGTATCTCCTGGGCTTGGGCCTGGCTGCCACCCTCAAAGCCAGATCAGCCCAGGCCTCTTTTTAAGTGACCTGAAGCAGTGACACACCCCAGGTCCACCTTTAGCAAGCCATTCAGCACAGCCACCCAACTCTCCCTTAGATTCTACCAATTCTTGTGGTCCTGTGTCTAGCTGTCCTTAGCAAGGCACTTGACTATGTACCCTGCTCAAACAGGTAATAATGCCAGCTACAGTTTAGCAAGTGCTTCCTCTGTGCCAGGCCTGGACTGACCCTCTGTGTGGATTGCTTTACTTGTTTTAATCCCCAAATCACCCTGAGAGATAGATATTAGTCTCACATTTTCAGGTAGGAAAACTGAGGCTCAAGAATCAAGTGTCTGCCCCATCCTACCCAGCCAATGAGCAGTCAGGACGGGACTTGAACACAGAACCTCTGCACTCCAGCCACTTGGCTCCTCCCTGCAAGTCAAGCCCTAATAAACACATCCTTCCCTGGTTCAGAGCCTGTCCAGGGCAAATCAACAGTAAAATGCCATATGCCCACTTTGCCAGTCACACATCTCTATAAAAGAGCCTAAACTCACACAGATGCGCCATGATTTGGGGACAGAGCTGGAGGGAAAACCTCAAAACTTGTACTTTGGGTAGGAGGAGGCTCAGAAAATGCCAGGGTGGTGGGCTCAAGCTGAGACTCTCCACAAGAGGGCACTCGAAGACTTTCTTTGCTCCTATTTCTTGTGTAGAGAAAAACTACTTTTTTTTTTTAAACACCATTCCCAAATAAGGAATGACCAGTTGTTTCAAAATTCATGCACCTTCTTTCATAATTCATGCACCTGGCACTTTGACATATCCATTTTGCTTCCAACTGTTACATTTCCCACTTACCTTGACCCTGCCCCAGGTGTTAGGGAGTGATGTTGGAGTGTTTCTGGGGGTTGACCTATACCTCCAAAGTTTTGTGGGATGACTGCAGCAGGAGCATGAAGTCAGGCTGAGGTTGGAGCCCTGCCTACATCTCTCACTAGCAGTGGGGGTAAGCAGGTTAACCCACTAGAGAATAAGTTTCCCGATCAGTAAAGCAGGAGCTGTTTTACTGTTCTCACATTTGGATTAAATAGGATGGTGGTCATAAAACCACTGGCCTTTGGCCGGGCGCGGTGGCTCACACCTGTAATCCCAGCACTTTGGGAGGCCAAGGCGGGCAGATCACAAGGTCAGGAGCTCAAGACCAGCCTGGCCAATATGGTGAAACCTCATCTCTACTAAAAATACAAAAATCAGCCGGATGTGGTAGCCGGCACCTGTAGTCCCAGCTACTCAGTAGGCTGAGGCAGGAGAATCGCTTGAACCCGGGAGGCGGAGGTTGCAGTGAGCCAAGATCGTGCCATTGCACTCCAGCCTGGGTGACAGAGTGAGACTCTGTCTCAAATCAAACCAACCACTGGCCTTAAACTGGCAGCTTTTAGCATGCTGCCTGACATGTCAGGGACTCCTGGGAGGGGTGGACTAGGGAGAGAGGCTGTGGGTGCTCGGCAGGGTTGAGGAGGAATCTTCTGCGGTGGGAAGGCCAGCTTCTACCCTGGTACACAGATCTGTTCTGAAACAATAACTAAAGTCACATTGAAATTTTTCTTTAAAGAAAAATCCAAGGAGAATTTGAAATCTCAAATCACTGTGACAAAAACTCTAGGCATTGTCAAAGAACTACATCTCTGCACCTCTGCCCCAGTAAAGGGTGTTGAGTTCAAGAAGAGCTACATATTAGTCCGACCGTAACATCCAGGACCAGAAACAATACTTACGCTACTTGAACTGCTCCAGAGTATGAGGCAAGAAATGTGAAAGCCCCCACTTCATTTTACAAAGTTAACAAGAACCCCGATACCAGAATCTACTATGTACCAGAATGGACCAATGGCACTTACGTACATAGATGAAAAAGTCTTATAAAATAACATACTGGGGGCCAGGCACAGTGGCTCATGACTGTAATCTCGGTGTGTTTTGGGGGGCCAAGGTGAGAGAATTGCATAAGGCCAGGAGCTTGAGATCAGCCTGGGCAATGTAGTGAGACCGTGTTTCTATAAAAAAAAATTGAAAAATTAGGTGGGTGTGGTAATATGTATCAGTAGTCCTAGCTACTCAGGAGACTCAAGTAGGAGGATCTTCAGCCTGGGCAACAGAGTAAGACCCTGCTTCTAAAAAGAATAATAATAATAAGTAAAGAAAGAAAAAATAACATACTGTTAAATCAAGTCCAAGCGTTTAAAAGAATAATACGTTAGGACCAAGTAGGATTTATTCCAGAATGCAAAGATAGTTTGATATTTAGAAGTCTGTGACTACAAATCATATTAAGCAAAAAACATTTTGACCAATTTGATAGATGCATTTATGACTATGTGTGAACACAGAAAAATACCTGAGAAGTTACATAACACATATTTACACTGACAGTCCCTCCAAGGTGGGAGTAGAGAGGCATGAAAAGAAGGAGGCTGACTTTTACTTGTTACTTCACCTACCTCTCAATTGTTTGATTTTAAAAAGTATTTATTAATAGAAATTCAGTTTTGTTTTGTTTTTTTGAGATGGAGTCACACTCTGTCACCCAGGCTGGAGTGCAGTGGCACCATCTTGGCTCACTGCAACCTCCACCTCCTGGGTGCAAGCTATTCTCATGCCTCGGCCTCCCAAGTAGCTGGGCTTACAGGTGTCTGCCACCACACTGGGCTGGTTTTTTTTAATTTTTAGTAGAGATGGGGTTTCATCATGTTGGCCAGGCTGGTCTCGAACTCCTGACCTCAAGTGATCTGCCCACATCAGATCGGCCTCCCAAAGCACTGAGATTACAAGCATGAGCCACTGCACCCAGTCAAAAGTATCTTAAAGTATATGTTATTTTGCCAATTAAAAAAAAAAAACAACTTAAAATTCTTAG